>MDKI01115484.1:0-50707 GCA_005239505.1 Nicotiana paniculata | reverse complement strand
TAGCATGCAAGCTCAGTACCAAGGCATGCAAGCTCAGTACGAAGGTATGCAAGCTCAGCTTAAGTCTCTCCTAGCTTCTGGAACTTTTCCGATTCCCCGGTATCGCGAGCCATCGCTAGAGGCTCAACTTGAACGTGAGCGTTCCTTCCGTCCTCCCCATGTTATTTCCTCCCATCCTCCCTGTGATCGTTCTTCTCGTCCACCACGAAATGACCTTTCTCATTACCGTCTTGATAATGAAGATTCATCAGATGGTGATGATAATGCTATAGAATGAAACAGTCATTGAGTACTTTTATATACTTTGAACTAGACAATAGAACTTTGGTCCATTTTGGAATGGGCTTGTAATAAGTGTTAACTTAGTTTTGTTAGTTAAATGTGTTAGTTCTATTGAACTTTATACGTTGTTGGTTTTAATGTTAGTTTTAATATTGGTTTTAATGTTGTTGTTGTGTTGTTAGTTCGTATTGTTTTTGTGTTAGTATTTTTGTTGTTGTTGTGTTAGTATTGTTGTTGTTGTTGTTGTAATAGGATTTGGTATGCTGGCAGGTGGTGTGGCTGCCAAAATAGGCAGTTTCTGCCAAAATAAAACCCAAGAAAAGCAACCAAAGTTGGTCGCTATTAAACCCAGATTTCCAGAATAGTGACCAAGGTGGTCTCTAACTAATCCAGATTTCCAGAATAGCGACCAACTTTGGTCGCTATGTTATTAAAAAATATATTTTTCTGAAAATTAGCGACTAATTATGGTCGCTTTGGTTTAAAACAAATTAAATAAATTAGTAAAAAATTATTTTTTCTGGAAATTAACGACCAATTGTGGTCGCTTCTGTTTAAAACAAATTAAATAAATTAATAAAAAAGCGACCAACTGTGGTCGCTATTTTTCAAATTTTAAAATATTATATTTTATTTACAGACCAAAGTTGGTCGCTGTATTTTATATAATAATAAATAAATAAATAACGTAATTTAAAAATAGAGACCAAATTTGGTCGCTAACTTTATATTATTAAAATAATATAGCGACCAAAGTTGGTCTCTTTTTTTGATACCCGGAATATTTGGTCAATTTAACATAGAGACCAAAGTTGGCCGCTAGTTAGCGACCAATTTTGGTCTCTATGGTAAAGGGACCAACAAAATAGCGACCAAGCCTGTTTAGACGCATTTTGGTCGCTTTTCACTGTTTAGGGACCAACTTTGGTCGCTTTTTGTGGTCGTTTTTTCCCGAATATTTAGTAGTGTCTCTCCCCTGCGTTTTTGGAACGTATGCAATGGGACATTTGTGAGTGGGTCATTTTGATATTTTATGGTGTTAATAGATGCATCCTCTAGATGGTCTCATGTGTTCCTATTGTCATCTCGCAACCTCACGTTTGTAAAATTAATGGCACAAATAATCCGATTACAGGCACACTTTCCCAATAATCCAATTAAGTCTATTAGACTTGATAATGCTACTGAGTTTTCATCCCAATCATTTAATAATTATTTCTTATCAATTGGAATAAAAGTGAAATATTTTGTAGCTCATGTTCACACTCAAAATGGCCTTGTAGAGTCTTTAATTAAAAGTCTGCAATTGATAGCAAGACCGTTACTCATGAAAACGAGGCTGCCCACTTCTTTTTGGGGTCACGCCATTTTGCATGCAGCAATAATAGTTCGTCTCAGACCGACAAATTATCATAAATATTCCTCGTTGCAATTAGTTTTGGGTCATGGACCTAATATATCCCATTTAAGAATTTTTGGATTCGCAATGTATGTGCCTGTAGCACCGCCATATCGCACCAAAATGGGTCTCCGAAGAAGGTTAGGAATATATGTTGGGTTTGAATCGCCCTCCATTATTCACTATCTTGAAACATTAACAGGGGATTTGTACAATTCTCGATTTGCAGACTGTCGATTCGATGAGACACTTTTTCCAAAATTAGGGGAGAAATTGGTGAAACCAAACGGAAAATTTTGTGAAAAAATCCATCATTATCTCATCTAGATCCACGTACATCTATTTGTGAAAAAGAGGTTCAAAAGATTATCCATTTGCAAAGAATAGCAAATCAAATGCTAGACGCATTTATGAATTTGAAAAGGATAACAAAATCACATATCCCTGCAGAGAATGTTCCAATCTGTATTGATGTACCTATTGGACACTCTTCTAGTGTCATAGCTATTGAGTCAAAAGCACGCCTAAAACGTGGAAGACCATTGGGTTCTAAGGATCGAAATCCTAGAAAAAGGAAAATAAATTATCAAAATGACACTACAAAAGAGTCTCTTGAATAAATCCACGATTTAATAAATTCTGAGATTCATAAGGAACCACTGAGCCCAAGACTCAAGAAAGTAAGAAACTAGCAATAAATCCAATCGATATTGAGACAAATTTGAATCGAGTGGATATAGTAGTGAATTATGTCTTTCCATATAATGTTGCATCTAGCATTATGCAAGATAGTGAGTATCTTGAACCTCAATCTGTTGGAGAATATCGACAAAGACGTGATTGGCCAAAATGGCAAGAAGCAATCAAATTAGAGTTGAATTCACTTGCGAAACGTGAAGTTTTTGGGCATGTAGTCCAAACACCTAATGGTGTTAAGCATGTTGGATATAAATGGGTCTTTGTACGCAAGAGGAATGAGAACAATGAGTTACAAAGATATAAGGAACGCCTTGTTGCACAAGGATTTTCACAAAGGCCTGGTATCGATTATAAAGAGACATATTCACCCGTTATGGATGCTATAACGTTCCGTTATCTCATTAGTTTTTATGTCCACGAAAAGCTTGACATGCATTTAATGGATGTGGTTACCGCCTACCTTTATGGCTCACTTGATAATGATATATACATGAAAATTCCCGAGGGATTTAAAATGCCTAACGCACATAATTCAAATTCTAGGAAATGTTTTCAATCAAATTGCAAAGATATTTGTGTGGTCTAAAGAAATCAGCACGTATGTGATATAATCGTCTTAGTGAGTATTTATTAAAGGAAGGTTATATAAATGATGCTTTTTGTCCATGTGTTTTTATAAAGAAAACAACATCGAAATTTGTTGTACTTGCCATATATGTTGATGACATAAACCTTATTGGAACTCCTATAGAACTCCAAAAGGCAATTGATTATTTAAAGAAAGAATTCAAGATGAAAGATCTCGGAAAGAGAAAATTATGTCTTGGTTTGAAAATTGAACATTTGGCAAACGGAATTTTTGTTCATCAATCTGCCTACATAGAAAAGGTACTGAAACGGTTTTACATGGATGGAGCACATCCATTAAGTACTCTGATGGTTGTTCGATCACTTGATGTGAATAAGGATTCATTCCGACATCGAGAAGAGAATGAAGAGCTACTTGGTCCTGAAGTACCATATCTTAGTGCAATTGGTGCACTAATGTATCTTGCTAACACTACAAGGCCTGGCATAACTTTTTCAGTTAATGTATTAGCAAGATATCTAAAAGGAACTACTGATATGGGCTTATTTTATGGCAATAATTACAATCCTAATCTTGTTGGTTATGCTGATCCTGGGTATTTATCTGATCCACACAAGGCCCGATCTCAAACAGGTTATGTGTTTACCTGTGGAGGCACTGCCATATCTTGGCGATCGACTAAGCAATCAATTGTGGCTACTTCATCTAATCATGCTGAGATAATTTATATTCATGAAGCAAGTCGAGAATGTGTGTGGTTGAGGTCTATAATACATCTTATCCGAGACAAATGTGGTTTGAAGTGTGACAAACTACCCACGATTTTATATGAAGACAATGCAGCATGCATAGCCCAATTGAAGGGAGGATTCATAAAAGGAGATAGGACAAAGCACATTTCACCAAAGTTATTTTTCACACATGATCTTCAAAGGAATGGTGATATCAATGTGCAACAGATTCGTTCAAGTGATAATATGGCTGATTTGTTTACAAATCTCTACCGACGTCAATCTTCAAGAAGCTAGTGTACAAGATCGGGATGCGAAGGCTCAAGGATGTGAATTGATGCTCTCATCAGGGGGAGTTAATGCGCGTTGCACTCTTTTTTCCTTACAAAGGTTTTGTCCCACTGGGTTTTCCTTGCAAGGTTTTTAACGAGGCAACCAAAAGGGCATTTCTAAAAATGTGCACTCTTTTTCCTTTTCTAGAATTTTTTTTCCCATTGGGTTTTATTTTAGTTAAGGTTTTAACGAGGCACATTATTTGTTGAATAGACATTCAAGGGGGAGTGTTATAAATATAATTCTATTTAGAGTGAATGTCTAACTTTTAGAGAGTTTTACTTTGTGGCTAAGTCATTTTCCCCTATAAATAGAGGGGTCTTACCCCATCGTAAATCATCTTAAAATTCAATAAGAATTTCCTCTCTCTCTTTCTCTACAATATTATTCTTCTTCTTTTATTGTTTCATAACATTAAGTTATTTGTTGCAAATTATTAGTGACTCAATTATGGTCATTTTACATTATCACTTATCAATTTATTAATCAAAGGGCAATACCTTCATTTCCAGATTTCTACAGGCCTAAAGTATTAATTTCTCAACTTGTGTTATTTAACAACATTTTGGAAAGTCGTGATAAAAATATTTTTGTGTTGTGGTGCATGACTTTCTTGAATATTGAGCTTAAATACAATATTTATTATTTCATTGGTTCCAAAAATGATAATGCTATTTTGTTTTTAGTATGTTTGAAAAACTAATGCTTTTTAAAAGTTAGAAATAATTCAGCATGGTCATTATATTTTATATCTAAATGATAAACTTTTATAGTTACTCAAATATTATGGTATGTCTGCGATCACAAGATTCAAAAGTCTCATTTCTTACTTTCTTAAATAAATACCATATTCAATCAAACTACGCAATATAAATAAAATATATTGATAATATTTATCTATTCTTTAAAGTTATGTACTCATTAAAATGATTGCACACACAAAGCACGTTCCTGTTTTCTTAAATAAATATCATATTCAATCAAACTACGCAATAAATGAAACATATTGATAATATTTGTTTATTCTTTGCTATGTACTCATTAAAATGAATACACGCGCAAAGCGCGTACCCTAAGACTAGTGACATCTAATAAAGGGTTGCATCCTAATTTGAAGGGTTTCATCCTTTCAAATAAAATTCTTATTTTATTTTGTTTTATTTTTTCACAAGTAAAACATTTGAATTATTTAGAAGGGCATTTAGGTAATTCCACTTTTAAGTTATGGGCTTCCTACTTTTATAATAACTAGTTTTAGGGTACGCGACTTGCGCGTGTACCCCTCACTAATAAATACTCCCTACGTCTCAATTTATGTAAACCTGTTTGACTGGGCACAAAGTTTAAGAAAAAAAGAAAGACTTTTGGAATTTGTGGTCCTAAACAAGTCACAAAGAGGGCCAGAGTATTTGTGTGGTTATAAAAGCTTCTCATTAAGGGTTGAATTGCAAGTTAAACTAATTTGCAAGTTTAAGCTAATTTATCACGACTCAAATTCCAACTCAGGTCGTGATGGCGCCCAACACCGGAGTCGGGCAAGCCAACATCAGTTTACTAGCAAGATTACTTTACTTATTTAAATATTTAAGTGCTTGAGAAATTTTAGATTTAGAAACATTTTAAGAAAAAGGTCAAGTGATGCAACTTGATTAAATGAACGCAAAAGATCATTTGCCAACATATGTAGTGTAGCCAAAAATATTAGAAAAACCAACTACGCGTGCCAAGACCTAGTGTCGCAAGTCCACAGGCGTCTAGTGGAATATACAAAATAGAAAAAATAAATATACAATTGTCTGAAAAGGGGTAGACAAATATATTCAAAAATAATAGAAACTCCATAGTGCTGTTGAGGAACGTCGAGAAGAGAAGCTCACCGTGTAGTCTAGTCCAGTAAAAACTCTCACGATCGCGCTCCGGTATGATAACCAGATGCAACAACCTCAGAACATGTACAATTAAGTACATAAGCATAGCATGAGTACATATAAACAAATATGTACCCAGTGAGTATCCCGTCTAAACTCGAAGAAGTAGTGACGAGAGGTAGACGTATTACTCACTAGGGTCATTAGCAATAATATAATTAAACAGGTTTAAACAGGATTAGCAATTATGGAAATCAAGCAGACATGGAATATCAAGTATATGAACTACCACCTACTGCAAGTGTCAAATAACAACATTAATACAAGTGCAAAGCCCTCCACCACATAGAACAATTCATTTGACAATATTAATAAGACTCTGAGTCAAATACATAGCATATAGTATGCCGAGACGTACGGCCGAAGCAACGCGAAACTTTAAATGTGCATTGCCAAAGGATCGAACGGCTCGGACCATAGATGCATCTATTACCGCGCTCGCGAATCGATCGTGCGACGCGGTTGACATAATATAAGGCTACCCCGCTCACGAATCATACATGTGACACGGGTGCTCGTATACATACACAGAATTTTCAGGAAATTCAGGAAATATGGAGTTCATACTTGGAAAACAAGAATCATGGAAACAACAAGATTTAGTGAACCTTCCATTTTCTCATGCTAGTTTCAAGGATAATAATCGACTAGGAATACATGCAGGGATACAAGTAAGGCATATAAGCATGCTTGTGAGTCCTAAATACTACCCGGCATAACATAGTAGTAGCTACGCACGGACTCTCGTCACCTCGTGCGTGCGTAGCCCGGCAAATAAGGACAATTCAATCATTTATAATTACCTATGGGGAAAATTCCCTCTCACAAGGTTAGAAAAGAGACCCACCTCGCCTAGAACCTACTTCCCGGGTCAAGAACACGCCCGAAGCTCCAAACTCTACACCCGAGGACTCGAATCTAGTCAAATATTATATAAATACGTCAATATACACTCAAAAGTATGAAATTCTCTTACTAGCTTAGCCAATTCATCTTTATTGAAGAAATCCCAAAATACACCCCCGGGCCCGCATGCTCGGATTCCGAAAATTTTCGAAGAAAACACTCACCCATAGCCTAAGGGCCATTACTATATAGTTTTTACATGATTTCATGGTAAAAAGGTGGTGAAATTCCCTAAAGTTCATCAACCCTAGGTTTTCACCCTAACCCCTTTGATTTACACTAATTAGGTGTTAATATACCTAAGATTTAGTGTAATAATCTAGCATTTAAATGGAAATTACTTACCTTTTAGTAGCTAGGCCGAATACCCTCTTGAAAGCTCTCAAAATCACCAATGGAGGAGAAGAAAGTAGTGAAAAATGGTTGAGTCCCGAATTATATGGGCTCACTGCCTTTAGTGACCTCGCACCTGCGGCTCGAGGACCGCACCTGCAAGCCATTGGTCGCACCTGCGGATTTTGGCAAGGAGCCTGGGGATCGCACCTGTGGTAGATATTCCGCATCAGCGGACCCGCTCGTGCGGAGAAGGGTCCGCACCTGCAAAGGTAGGACTTTCCTCCTGGGAGTTGCACCTGCGAGGCCTCGACCGCAGGAGCGGTCTCGCACCTGCGATCTGGGCAACCGCACCTGCGGTCACACTAGACCTGGTGCACCAACAGCTGAAACTGCTGGTTTTTGGCCCCGTTTGGTGTCTGGGAGGCACCTGGGCCCATCCGAACCCCCGTGCAATTATACCAACAAGTCCTAAATCATATTACGGACTTGCTCGAGCCTTCGGAACACCCAAAACCACGCTAAAACTCAAAATCACTCCTCAAAACCCCTAGAATCAAACTTAAGAATTTTCAAGTTCTTGAATTAGGTTTCAATGTGCCGAACCGACCTATACTACTCGGAATGACACCAAATTTTGCAAGCAAGTCATAAATGACATAACAGAACTATTACTTGTCTCGGAATTCTGTTCGGACCTCGATAACTCAAAAACACGTTCCAAACCAAATTATGAACTTATGGAAACTCTATTTTCTCTATTTGGCATTGAAACGCTCCCGCGTCATCCAAAACCCATTCCGGACATACGCATAAGTACGAAATCATCATACGAAGCTACTGGAATTGGCGAAACTCGATTCCGAGGTCGTTTACCCCGAATGTTGACCAAAGTTAAACTTGGTCTTAAAGTCAAATCTTAAGGAACCAAGTGTTCCTATATTACCCTATACACTTCCGAATCCCGAACCTCCCATCCCCGCAAGTCATGAATCACTAAAAGCCGCTACAGGAAGTCTTATTTAGGGGAACGGGGTCCGAATATGAAAAATGATCAGTCAGGTCATTACATTCTCCACCTCTTAAACAAATGTTCGTCCTCGAACGGGTCTAGAACCTTACCTGAAGTGCTGAATAAGTGTGGATATCTGCTCCGCATGTCCTCCTCAGACTCCCAAGTTGCCTCCTCAACTGGTTTGCCTCTCCACTGGACCTTCACTGCAGAAACTCTCTTGGACCTCAACTGGCGGTCGTGTCTGTCAATAATGGCAACTGGCTCCTTCTCGTAGCCCAATCTCTCATCCAACTGAATAGTGCTGAAATCAACCACTTGAGAGAAGTCGGCGTGATACCTCCGGAGCATGGATATATGAAAGACTGGATGGACTCCCGATAAGTGGGGGGGGGGTAGAGCAAGCTCATAGGCAACCTCTCCAACACGTCTCAATACCTTGAAATGACCTATAAACCTCAGGCTCAACTTGCCCTTCTTCCCAAATCTCATAATGCCCTTCATCGGCGAAACCTTCAGCAAAACCTTATCTCCCTCCATAAATGACACATCACGTGCCCTCTAATCCGTGTAGCTCTTCTGTCTGGACTGTGCTGTGCGGAGCCTCTCCTGAATCAACTTTACCTTCTCCAAGGCATCTCTCACCAGGTCCGTGCCATATAACTTAGCCTCGCTAGGCTCAAACCACCCGATAGGAGAACGACATCGCCGCCCATATAAAGCCTCAAATGGAGCCATCTCAATGATGGACTGATAACTATTATTGTAAGCAAACTCGGCCAAAGACAAGAACTGGTCCCACTGACCCCCAAATCAATCACACATGCTCTGAGCATGTCCTCCAATATTTGAACCGTACGCTCCGATTGACCATCAGTCTGCGGATGAAATGGTGTGCTGAGGTCTATCTGAGTACCCATTTCTCTGTGCAATGCTCTCCATAAGTGTGAGGTGAAATGAGGACCTCGATCTGATATAATGGACACCGGCACACTATGCAACCGGACTATCTCTCGAATGTAAATCTAGGCTAGCCTCTCAGAAGTATAAGTAGTACACACCGTAATAAAATGCGCCGATTTGGTCAATCAATTCACAATGACCCAAACCGCGTCAACCTTCTGCAAGGTCTGAGGCAACCCAACCACGAAGTCCATAGTGATGCGCTCCCACTTCCACTCAGGAATGGGCATCTGCTGAAGTAGGCCTCCTGGCCTCTGATGCTCATACTTAACCTGCTGGCAGTTAATACACTTAGCCACATACTCCACAATGTCTTTCTTCATCCTCCTCCACCAGAAATGCTGCTTCAGATCACGATACATCTTCGTAGCACCAGGATGAACAGAATACCGTGAACTATGTGCCTCCTCTAGAATCCTCTACCTAAAGCCATCGACATTAGGAATACACAACCAACCCTGAAGTCTCAGAACACCATCCTCTCCAATGGTAACCTCCTTGGCACCACCTTGAACCACCGTCTCCCGTAGCTCTGCCAAGCGTGGATCATCATACTGCCGAGCCTTAATCTCCCCCAATAACGAAGACTGAGCCACTACATGTGCAAGAAATCAGCGAGGCTCTGAAATATCTAATCTCACCAAGTGATTAGCTAGGGACTGAATGTCCAAGGCTAGAGGTCTCTCCTCTGCTGCAATGAAAGCCAAACTACCCATACTCTCTGCCTTTCTGCTCAAAGCATCTGCTACTACATTCGCCTTACCCGGATGATAAAGGATGGTGATATCATAATCCTTCAGCAACTCAAGCCACCTGCGCTGCCTCAAATTAAGATCCCTTTGCTTGAACAAGTGCCGCAAGCTGCGGTGGTCTGTATAAACCTCACAAGACACTCCATACAAGTAATTCCTCCAAATCTTAAGAGCATGAACAATCGCCGCCAACTCCAAATCGTGCACCGGATAATTCTTCTCACGAACCTTCAGCTGGTGCGAAGCATAAGCAATAACTCGACCTTCCTGCATCAACACACACCCCAAGCCAACACGTGAAGCATCACAATACACTGTGTACATCCCAGAACCGGATGGCAATACTAGAACTGGTGCTGAGGTCAATGTCGTCTTGAGCTTTTGGAAGCTCGCCTCACACTCGTCGGACCACCAAAATGGAGCATTCTTCTGAGTCAACCTGGTCAATGGGGCTGCAATGGATGAAAAGCCCTCCACAAATCGCTGATAGTAGCCTGCTAAGACCCAAGAAACTCCTGATCTCTGTAGCTGTAGTAGGAAGTGGCCAACCCTGAACTGCCTCAATCTTCTTAGGATCAACTTTGATACCCTTTCCGAATATTACATGTCCCAAGAATGCCACAGAATCGAACCAAAACTCACACTTGGAGAACTTAGCATATAACTTCTGTTCTCGCAGAGTCTGGAGCACAACTCTCAAATGGTGCTCGTGCTCTCCCAAGCTACATAAGTAAATCAAGATGTCATCAATGAAGATGATGAAAAAAGAATAAATATACGGCCTGAACACCCTATTCATCAAATCCATAAATGTTGTTGGAGCATTAGTCAAGCCAAAGGACATCACCAGGAACTCATAGTGGCCATATCTCGTACGAAAAGCAGTCTTCGGGACATCTGAGGCCCGAATCTTCAACTGATGATAGCCCGATCTCAAGTCTATCTTAGAAAACACCCTGGCATCCTGCAACTCGTCGAACAAATCATCAATGCGCGACAATGGATACTTGTCTTTGATGGTGACCTTGTTCAGCTGGCGGTAATCAATACACATTCGCATGGACCCATCCTTCTTCTTCACAAATAGAACTGGAGCACCCCATGGTGATACACTTGGTCTGATAAACGGGAAATTTTGTGGAAAAATCCATCATTATCTCATCTTGATCCACGTACCTCTATTTGTGAAAAAGAGGTTCAAAAGATTATCCATTTGCAAAGAATAGCAAATCAAATATCAGACGCATTTATGGATTTGAAAAGGATAACAAAATCACATATCCCTGCAAAGAATGTTCCAATCTGTATTGATGTCCCTATTGGACAATCTTCTAGTGTCATAGCTAATGAGTCAAAAGCACGCCTAAAACGTAGCAGACCATTGGGTTCTAAGGATCGAAATCCTAGAAAAAGGAAAATAAATTATCAAAATGACACTACAAAAGAGTCTAATGAATAAATCCACGATTTAATAAATTCTGAGATTCATGAGGAAACCACTGAGCCCGAGACTCAAGAAAATAAGGAACTAGCAATAAATCCAATCGATATTGAGACAAAATTAAATCGAGTGGATATAGTGGTGGATTATATCTTTGCATATAATGTTGCATCTATCATTATGCAAGATAGTGAGTATCGTGAACCTCAATCTGTTGGAGAATGTCGACACAGACGTGATTGGCCAAAATGGCAAGAAGCAATCCAATCAGAGTTGAATTCACTTGCGAAACGTGAAGTTTTTGGGCCTGTAGTCCAAACACCTAATGGTGTTAAGCATGTTGCCTATAAATGGGTCTTTGTACGCAAGAGGAATGAGAACAATGAGGTACAAAGATATAAGGAACGCCTTGTTGCACAAGGATTTTCACAAAGGCCTGGTATCAATTATGAAGAGACATATTCACCCGTTATGGATGCTATAACGTTCTGTTATCTCATTAGTTTTGATGTCCATAGAAATCTTGACATGCATTTAATGGATGTGGTTACCGCCTACCTTTATGGCTCACTTGATAATGAGATATACATGAAAATTCTCGAGGGATTTAAAATGCCTGACGCACATAATTCAAATTGTAGGAAATGTTTTCAATCAAATTGCAAAGATCTTTGTGTGGTCTAAAGCAATTAGCACGTATGTGATATAATCGTCTTAGTGAGTATTTATTAAAGGAAGGTTATATAAATGATGTTTTTTGTCCATGTGTTTTTATAAAGAAAACAACATCGAAATTTGGTGTACCTGCCGTATATATTGATGACATAAACCTTATTGGAACTTCTATAGAACTACAAAAGGCAATTGATTATTTCAAGAAAGAATTCGAGATGAAAGATCTCGGAAAGAGAAAATTATGTCTTGGTTTGAAAATTGAACATTTGGCAAACGAAATTTTTGTTCATCAATCTGCCTACATAGAAAAGGTACTGAAACGGTTTTACATGGATGGAGCACATCCATTAAGTACTCCGATGGTTTTTCGATCACTTGATGTGAATAAGGATCCATTCCGACCTCGAGAAGAGAATGAAGAGCTACTTGGTCCTGAAGTACCATATCTTAATGCAATTGGTGCACTAATGTATCTTGCCAACACTACAAGGCCTGACATAACTTTTTCAGTCAATGTCTTAGCAAGATATAGCTCTGCTCCTACAAGGAGACATTGGAATGGAATCAAACACATATTACGGTATCTAAAAGGAACTACCGATATGGGCTTATTTTATGGCAATAATTACAGTCCCAATCTTGTTGGTTATGTCGATGTTGGGTTATGCTCGACTTCGGTTGCTGGTGCTATAATAGGTAGAATTTTATCTGATCCACACAAGGCCCGATCTCAAACAGGTTATGTGTTTACCTGTGGAGGCACTGCCATATCTTGGCGATCGACTAAGCAATCAATTGTGGCTACTTCATCTAATCATGCTGAGATAATTTCTATTCATGAAGCAAGTCGAGAATGTGTGTGGTTGAGGTCTATAATACATCTTATACGAGACAAATGTGGTTTGAAGTATGACAAACTACCCACTATTTTATATGAAGACAATGCAGCATGCATAGCCCAATTGAAGGGAGGATTCATAAAAGGAGATAGGACAAAGCACATTTCACCAAAGTTATTTTTCACACATGATCTCCAAAGGAATGGTGATATCAATGTGCAACAGATTCGTTCAAGTGATAATATGGCTGATTTGTTTACAAAATCTCTACCGACGTCAACATTCAAGAAGCTAGTGTACAAGATCGGGATGCGAAGGATCAAGGATGTGAATTGATGCTCTCATCAGAGGGAGTTAATGCGCGTTGCACTCTTTTTTTCTTACAAAGGTTTTGTCCCACTGAATTTTCCTTGCAAGGTTTTTAATGAGGCAACCAAAAGGCGCATTTCTAAACATGTGTACTCTTTTTCCTTTTCTAAAATTTTTTTCCCATTGGGTTTTATTTTAGTTAAGGTTTTAACGAGACACATTATTTGTTGAATAGACATTCAAGGGGGAGTGTTATAAATATAATTCTATTTAGAGTGAATGTCTATCTTTTAGAGTTTTAATTTGTGGCTAAGTCATTTTTTCCCTATAAATAGAAGGGTCTTACCCCATCGTAAATCATCCCAAAATTTAATAAGAATTTTCTCTCTCTTTCTCTGCAATATTGTTCTTCTTCTTTTATTGTTTCATAACATTAAGTTATTTGTTGCAAATTATTAGTGACTCAATTATGGTCATTTTACATTATCACTTATCAATTTTTTATTAGCCAAAGGGCAATACTTTCATTTCCAGATTTCTAAAGGCCTAAAGTTTTAATTTCTCAATTTGTGTTATTTAACAACTTTTTGAAAAGTCGTGATAAAAATATTTTTGTTCTGTGGTGCATGATTTTTTTGAATATTGAGCTTAAATACAATATTTATTATTTCATTGGTTCCAAAAATGATAATGCTATTTAATTTTTAGTATGTTTGAAAAACTAATGCTTTTTAAAAGTTAGAAATAATTCAGCATGGTCATTATATTTTATATCTAAATGATAAACTTTATAGTCACTCAAATGTTATGGTATGTCTACGATCACAAGATTTAAAAGTCTGATTTCTTACTTTCTTTAATAAATACCATATTCAATCAAACTACGCAATATAAATAAAACATACTGATAATATTTATCTATTCTTTAAAGCTATGTACTCCTTAAAATGATTGCACACGCAAAGCACGTTTCTGCTTTCTTAAATAAATATCATATTCAATCAAACTACGCAATAAATGAAACATATTGATAATATTTGTTTATTCTTTAAAGCTATGTACTCATTAAAATGAATACACGCGCAAATCGCGTACCCTAATACTAGTAACATCTAATAAAGGTTTGCATCCTAATTTGAAGGGTTGCATCCTTTCAAATAAAATTCTTATTTTATTTTATTTTTTCACAAGTAAAACATTTGAATTATTTAGAAGGGCATTTAGGTAATTCCACTTTTAAGTTATGGGCTTCCTACTTTTATAATAACTAGTTTTAGGGCACGCGCCTTGCGCGTGTACCCCTCACTAATAAATACTCCCTCCGTCTCAATTTATGTGAACATGTTTGACTGAGCACAAAGTTTAAGAAAAAAAGGAAGACTTTTGTAATTGTGGTCCTAAACAAGTCACAAAGAGGGCCAGAGTATTTGTGTGGTTATAAAAGCTTCTCATTAATTGCAAGTTTAAGCTAATTTGTTTCCTAATTTAGAAAAAGGATTATTATTTTTGAAACGGACCAAAGATGAAATAGGTATAATAATATGCTTGAGTTATATAATAAATAAATAAAAATATAAGTTCATGATATTGACGAATGTATGGTTTTAGCCTTGTGTTTGTGGCGTTCAGCTTAATTTTTTCCAAATTGATGTCATGTTGATTATGCGTACGTAAATTATTTTGGAGCTGAGAGACTGAATTTTGAAAGAAGATTTATATCATGAGAGACAACTTTAAGAATAACTTCATGCATTTTTTTCGCGTTGTGACGATTATTGTCTTTTTAAAAAATGCATCTTTATAGACCTTTTTTCAGAAAATTGACTCTTAAAACAATAATAATGAAATCACTAAATGTAACTAAAATCCAAATTAAAGACAAATATGTTATCAGTTTAAGTTATTGTTCATGGTTGATTTTTTAAAATAAATAAATAAAGAATTATCAGTTTATGTAGAACTTTTTAAAAAGTCACAAATACTTATTTTCTCCTACTGTTAGAACAAATGTCACCTTATTTTGATAGACAATGCAACTTTAATTAACAACCATATCGTTACTTTGCTATTAATTCTCTTTAGTTTTTCAGTTTTGATATCACTTATGTTTTACAAACTGATATGTTATAAATAACAAATATGAAAAGAATTTATATAAGATATTTATTATTAAAACTTTCTAAATCATTCAAATAAGGAAGGATTTAATATATAGTATTTAGTTGATTTAAAAAATCCTAAGGTTTAGGGGGAAACTCAATTGACGATAAAAGTTTGGATCATTACACAAATATGCGTGGTTGCAATTTAACTTTATTTTTATCTAATTTAGTTTACATATGATTAAAATAATTCTTACAAAGAAAAAGGACTAAAACTTAGACATATATGCCTTCTATGATTCCTAATTAATTATAAAGATCATTGATCACGTCCAACTATGTCTTATAAAAAAGAGTAAGCGGTCGTTGTCAATATATTTCGGGTATTAAACCCAGAGTCGAATCCCACAGGAAATTAACCTACCAATCACAATTAGCAGACACACTTAATTCCATGTACTCAACTTTCAAGATATTTTGAATTACAATAGGTGATTTTTATACTAACTATTACTTTATGATACTAGATTAACTAAGAGCTAACTAAATGGTTTGTGAACAATAATGAGAAGGATCTAAGGTTATGATTTCCCCTATTGACGGAATTCCCTCCTGCTATGTTTCATATAAATTTGCCTAATCGTCTCTATTGATCATGAGCACTCTTCCTACCGTAAATCTCTCCCGAGTAATTACGATAATTTATTAGACATACTCTCCCGAGTTACGCTAGCTGGCTTTTGTTAAAGCTCACTTAGATCGCACCCAAGGTTTCGTTATCCCTAATCCCACCTTTAAACCCTAGGTTATTTATTCCTCACATACTTCGGGAGTGATGATGTTCAACAACTACCTAAATATGCACTCTCTCCCGAGTAATACAAACTAAATAGGCACAACTAATTGAGGATCCTTTCAATTAACTTCAACAAAAACGTAGTTGAACAAATAGAGATTAAAACTTGGCAAATCTATATTATCATAGCAAGAGGTTCATCCTTCAACATGTTCCATCAAAACCTTCGACTAAATGTTTAGCTACTCATAAAAAAATAAGATAAAGAAATAATGTAATTCATAATTCTCAAAATACTGATAGAAGAAGAAGATTGAAAACTCCAATGGTATCTCGATCTTTCTCCCACTTGTTCTTGCCTCCAAAATAAGTCTAAAACAATCTTAACCTTGACTTGGGCGATTTTATTGAGTTTATATAAGGTTAGGATAAGTTTTTCCCATTTTTGCACTAAGTCCCTACAGTTCACTGGCTATCTCCAGGTCGACCGCGGCCACAAGACAACCGCGGCACGACCGCGGTGGATTACGCCCATACTGTTTTTCTCCTTTGTCCACCGTGTTCCAGCCGCGGTCCGACCGCGGTCGCGGTGGACTGTTGCCCAGTTTTTCCCATCCTTTTCTTGCTCGTTTTCATCTGGATTTCTCTCGTTTGGCCTTGTATCTACATATTTGATTCCAAAACGCTCAATATTTTCTTCCAACTCTGAAGTAACTCCTGCAAAGCACAAAAGCCTCAATTAGAGCATTTTTTTTATCATTTAGCACTTAAAACATCAATAAAGCATGGTTAACTTAGAGCATAAATAATATCTACATCGCATAATATAGGCTACTATCAACACCCCACACTTAAATCGTTGCTAGTTCTCTAGCAACAAAACCATACTCTATAGGCCTAATCATCACAAGGTAACCTTCCCACTCCTTGCACCAAGAACAATTCAAACTGGTAGACTACCTCAACATAACATCCAAACCTCAAGAGTGGACTCTCTCTTTAGCCACACAATGTCCCTAACCGGCTTTCCTACTCTAAGCCAGAGGTCCAAACTTACCTTCCTTTCACGAGTCAAGTGCCTACTCACCACAAAAAGACTTATATCAAAGTTATGACAATTCACACACTGAGGAATTCAAACAAGTAAGATTTCGCTCACCCTCAGAAAGAAATTCTCATGCCACATAAAATGCACCATAGGCTTGCCCTTAGTGTAATACTCAACTAATCGAGCTCCTTTAGTCTATAATCAAGTAGGACTTTATTTGGTTGTAATGTAGGTTGCGGGACAAGTGGGATATATATATATATATATATATATATATATATATATATATATATATATATAGATATACGAGTGGCTACACCTCCCTAAGCACTATAATACATTTTTTTCACATTTAAGCACATACTTTTGTCAAACCATTATTCCACCTTTTCATCATTGTGTTATACCCTTTATTTCTTTAAGCACACTCTTTAAAAAGCCACCACCATTTGAGCCTTCATTCTTTTTTTTTTTCCAGTCCCGGTGGCTTCTAGTATTCATTATCACACTATGAACCTTTATCTAGATTCTCTTAGTTCCACTCAAAAGCCCAACCAACCACCCCACACTTTCACTTTTCCATGTTCGTCACAACTCAAGTGCTTCTAGGAGGTGATAGGGTTCAAAAGATCGTCAATTCAAAAATTGGGTCAGGCTTGTAATGTGGTTTCCAAAGAAAAGAAGATTACAGGCTCAAAGGGGTTAACTATGGTATATACAATCAAGTGGGTAGAAACGTATATAAATATGTTCAACAAAGAAACACCTATATTATTTTCTAGACCAACCAAAGCTACCATTTCGCTTCGTACACACACAGGGCAAGTTCTAGGCATTGAATGTTATCACGGAATACACAAAAGTCTCACTCACACATGGCACATGACTCAGTCAGTTCGGATCATCAGACACTCTGCTCAAAGTATTTTCAGCCAAATCAGGAACATGCAATTTAAGGCTTTCTTGCTAGAGTCGACTAGTGAGCCTGAGTGTCATACTAAGGAATCAGTATTCGAGGTACTACGGAGTTTAGGGATCCTATTTCTATTATTCCCTCGCCCAAGACTTCCTAATCTAAAAATAAAAACTAACTACACCCGATTCAAATGGAAACCCTTGGAAAAGAACTGTGGTTTAAAGAAAAACCAAGAGGGAGCTGGTACACTACCTAACAAAAGAAAATCTTTTTATTTTTGGTTTTTTTTTTGTTTTGTTCGACTTAAGACCCTCAAGAGACTCGTCGAGAGGTGTCCGTCTTCGGGCCAAGAAAAAGTTAATTAATCAACAAATCAAAATATCAAACAAACCAAAATACTACACAAACTATACAAATGTACAATAACAACAACCATCCCCCACCCACACTTAAATATTTGGCATGTCCCCATGTCAAAGAAATTAAAGCAAAGTAAGGTAAGGGGAATTCCCTGGTTCTTAGTCTTGATCGGAGACGGTTCCAGGATCGAGGTGACACGCTCGACCTAACGCCCGGATCCAGCCCATGATCTTTCTCTTGGACCTAGCACTTTGGGTGGCCAAATTGTCAACTCGAGCACCCAGCTCATTGATTGAAGTGCGTAGGCCATCCATATCTTGCTCCAAGCTCATTGAGTAACCACTCTAGCGGGCCTGTGATGGGCCTGCCTCATCAACAATCTGCACCGGTGGGGCGGCAGTATGCATAGCTCCCTCCTCATCAGCATCAACATCATCATCATTAACATCCTCATCAGCTGCCACAGGCTGGTCCTTCCCAACTGTGATTTTACTAGCCCTGAATGGGGCTTTTAATTGCAATTTCCCATCGTAGATGGGGTTTTCCAGAACTCGTGAAGCACGGCACAACTGGGTTACCAGAGAAGGGAAGTAGAACCCTTTTCTTGTCTCTGTGGACCGGATGAACATTTCATCTTGAATTTGTCAGGCCACGTCAAAGTCATGGTGATTGACAAAACACCAAATCGCCGCTGCTCTTGGCACATTAACATCTGTTGTATTGCTGGATGGCAGCAGACGGATGTTGATGATTGTTAGCCAACACTTAGCTTCCCAATTGAGAGATTGGGAGTTCAATGTCATTCTTGGCTTGATCCATATTGGCTCTCTACCAGCGACACAGATTGTTTGAACCATTAAGTTCCAAGTGACCGGTGGTCTCTGATAATCCTGGTAGTAGTCTGTATCTCCGGTGAAGACCGATAACCTGTACACTCGGCGGATGGCCTCAAGAGACACATTCACCTAGGTGTTTCGTACTGTGACTACTCTATCGACATGGTCCGGGCAGTTAGCATAGAATTCCCGGACCATCATAATATTGACCTCTTCCGGTTCATCAAAGAAGACGTCAAGCTGACGTCTCCTCAACTCATCGTAAATATGTGGGCCTTCAACTCTTAACGCAACCCTCTCAATGTGCACTTCAGGCACTAACTTTCTAGCTGATTTTGCATTATATCTATCCTGAGCCGCTTTGGATACAAAGCGGGTGTTGTCAAACTGGCTCAAACTCGCCTGAGCTCGAGCTCGGGATGATCCACCCGACCCGCTGGCTGATGCACCTGTGGCACGTCTTTTCCTGGATTGATGCATTGTACCTGACAAATGAAGGGCTACTATTAGTGAGGGTTTGAGTTGTATGAACCCAGGGTGGTTACTCAGACTTCACCACCACTATGGTTACATTAACAAGTATAGCTCAATGGGGCAATTTCACAAGCACCTAGTGTGCAGTGAATAATTATTTCATAAACTTAGCCCATGGAAGTACAAATTCTTCCCCAAATTAACCCCAATCACTACACAAACTCCACCCTACCACAATCAACTTCAAACAACAATATCATGCTATTTCTACCATATTTTACACATTACCAACTAAAAAGAAAACAAAAATCTTACTCTAAATACTACAACACTTCTATCACTACAATTACAAAAGAGAAAGAAAGAAGAAGAAATAAAGAAGCATAACATACCTGGGAGTTGTAAAGTTGAGAGAGGAAAAAAGGAGGAGAATTTTTGAGTGGAAGGGAGATTGGGGAGGAGGGGGGCTCGGATGCGTGGCTGTGTGGGAAAGTGAGAGTGGTTTGGGAGAGTAGAAAGAAGAAGAAGAGGATGAGCAGGCGTGAATTAGGGATTTAGAGCAGGAAGGGGCTTGGTGAAAGTGGGGGCGGGTAGGGGGTGGGTATATTATAAGTTAGTTTAGAAAAGAGAAAGAAAATTAAAAAAAATTCACTTACCTGGTGACCAAGGACAGAGACCTATTAATCCACCACGGTCGGTCCGCGTCCCGACCGCGGTCGAAGTGAACCCCAGACAGCAATTGTGTATCATACTTCCAGAATTTACTTGTTTTTATCACGTTTTTTACCTTTCCAGAGTTTGTTCTTGCCCCCGACTTCTCTAAATATGCACTAATCTTCCCTATATACACTAATATTTGGGTTAGTACCATACACATTAAGTAAAACAACAAAGCAAAAGGGAAAAAAACAAAAGAAAACATGGGTTGCCTCTCAAGAAGCGCTTGATTTAACATCGCGGCACGACGCAGATGAGTGTGTTTAAGGCTCGCTCAACCTCAGGGGCTCAGTCAAATGAATCACTGACACGTCCTTGACTTCATCCATGCCCACATATGGTTTCAACATGTGTCCATTGACTCTAAATGTGAGAGAGTGATTTTCTGAGGAAATCTCTATGGCACCAGAAGGGAGCACTTCAACCACACGAAATGGACCAGACCATCGTGTCTTGAGTTTACCCGAAAATAGCCTTAATCTTGAATTATACAGCATCACCATATCTCTGGGTTTGAAATTTCGTTCAACGATATTCTTGTCGTGCAATTTCTTCATTCTTTCTTTGTATAACCTTGTGCTTTCAAAAGCGAGGTAACAGAACTCATCCAGTTCGTGCAATTCTGTGACTCTTTTCGTGCCCGTAGCTTCTATGTCTAAGTTCAATTGTCTCAGTTCCCACCACGCTCTATGTTCTAACTCCACTGGCAAGTGACAAGCTCTTCCAAACACCAACTTGTATGGCGACATGCCAATGGGTGTTTTGAAAGCAGTTCTATAGGCCCAGAGTGCATCATCCAATTTTTTCGCCCAATCTGTTCTTGTGGCATTCACCGTTTTGGTTAACACACTATTTATCTCTCTATTCGATACTTCGACCTGCCCACTTGTCTGAGGATGGTATAGAGTTGCCACTTTGTGGCATACATCGTGTTTCTCCAGCAATTTCTCAAATGCTCGATTGCAGAAGTGAGTGCCTCTGTCACTGATTATGGCTCTTGGGCTCCCGAAACGGGTGAATATATTCTTCTTCAAAAACTTAATCACCACCCTTGCATCGTTGGTGGGGAGTGCTGCAGCTTCCACCCATTTGGACACATAGTCTACAGTAACAAGTATGTACTTATTTCCATAGGAACTGGCGAAGGGACCCATGAAGTCTATTCCCCAAACATCGAACACTTCAACCTCCTGAATTGGGTTCATGGGCATCTCATGGCGACGGTAAATGTTCCCTGTTCGCTGGAATTCATCACATCCCTTGATCCATAGATGTGCATCCTTAAACATAGTTGGCCAGTAGAACCCGGCTTCTAGAACTTTCACGCCCGTCCTTACTCCTCCAAAATGTCCGCCATATGCCGATACGTGACATGCCTGCAAAATAGAAGATTGATCTATCTCGGGGACACACCTCTGGATCATATTGTCAACACAAATCTGAAATAGATAGGGTTCATCCCAGTAATACATGTGGCAGTCACGGTAAAATCTTTTCTTTTGGACAGAGGAAAAGTCATAGGAACTATACCTCTTGCCAGGTAGTTTGAAATGTCTGCATACCATGGCACTTCCTCAAGGCTTGTGGTGAGTAGCTGCTCATCTGGAAAGGTTTCCAGAATATCCTCTAATTCAACTGATTTTTCAGCTCTTTCCAGTCACGATAAGTGGTTAGCGACCTGATTTTCCGTGACCATAAAAGTCGAACTCTTGCAGCAGTAGCACCCAACGAATCAGGTGCGGTTTTCACTCCTTCTTTTCGATCAGGTACCTGAGAGCAGCATGATCAGTATATACAATTACCTTTGAGCCAATCAGGTATGATCTAAACTTGTCAAATGCGAACACCACAACCAACATCTCTTTCTCTGTTACAGTGTAGTTCAGTTGTGCTCCACTCAATGTTCTACTTGCGTAGTAAATTGGGTGCATTATTTTATCCTTCCGTTGTCCTAACACTGCTCCCACCACGTAATCACTTGCGTCACACATTAGCTCGAATGGTTGCTCCCGGCCGGGGGCAGCAATGATGGGTGTTGTGACTAGCTTCTTCTTCAATTCCTCGAATGCTACCCCGCAATCATCAGAAAAAACAAAGGGTGATCCTTTTCTAGAAATTTACACAGAGGTTTAGCAATTTTTGAAAAGTCCTTTATGAATCTCCGGTAAAAACCATCATGCCCGAGGAAGCTCCTTATCGCTTTGACTGATGTGGGAGGTGGAAGCTTTGCTATTACATCAATTTTTGCACGGTCTACCTCAATGCCCTTGCTTGATATTAGGTGTCCCAAGACTATACCTTCTTGTACCATGAAATGGTACTTTTCCCAACTAAGTACCAGGTTAGTCTCAATGCACCTTTTCAAAACTCCGGTCAGATTTTTAAGGCACTCATCGAATGAGTTTCCTACCACTGAGAAATCATCCATGAACACCTCTATTATGTCTTCTACCATGTCTGTGAATATGGCCATCATGCACCTCTGGAATGTGGAGGGTGCATTGCATAGGCCAAAGGGCATCCTCCGGAAAGCAAAGATCCCATAAGGGCATGTGAATGAGGTCTTCTCTCTGTCCTCAAGATAGTGTTGGTGATCCCCCTCTGTGCTTCACTGATTACCAACTGGCTGACTGATGCAAGATGTACAAAGGCCTCCATTGGATATGCACCTGTTGTTTATGACCTGACTCTTCCACCTTTTTGGTGAGGATGCTCATTTGTGTCATTAATGTGGCCATATTTTCAGCAAGACAGTTCGCTGGATCTAACGCCACTGAGTGGATCACAGGAGTGATGGTTGCGTTTCTGTTTGTCCACCCCGAGTTCTGAGACATCTTATCGAGCAAGATCTTGCTCTCTCTGAATGTTTTACTCAGGAATGAACCACCAGCTGAAGCATCAACATTAGTTTTTACACTATCTGCCAGTCCCATGTAAAATCTTTGCCCCAATATCTGCTCAGGAATACCATGGTGTGGACATACAACCAACAACCCTTTAAATTTTTTCCCACGTCTCTTGCAATGTTTCTGTTGGTTTTTGTCTAAAGCTCAAGATCTCACCAATTTGTTGAGCAGTCTTGTTGGGTGGATGAAATTTGTTCACAAATTTCTTGACCAACTCCTCCCAAGTATTTATGGAATTGATGGGGAGTGAATTTAGCCAAGTCTGGGGCTGCTCATGTCATAGAGAATGGAAACAACAACATCTTTATTGCTTCTGGAGTCACGTTGTGTTGTCTTTGTATTTGGCATATTGACAGGAAATTCTTCAAGTGCTGTTGGGGATCTTCAATGTATGACCCCGAGAATAGTCCCTTGTTTTGAAACATATGCAACATATTGTTTGTGATTTGGAATGAATCTGCCTGTATTTGCGGGACTACTATCGCTGTGGCCAAATTGTCTGCCGTGGGTTGTGCCCAATCATATAAAGCAGCCTATGGCACAAGAGGCTCCAATACCTGCGCATTTGGGTCTTCCACGCCATCCCTAATATTTCTGTTGTTCACCAGATCTGCCATGTCTGGTTCAAGTTTGTTCAATTGAGTTTTGTTGTTTGCTTTTCCGGTTGGCCCAATTCAAGGCCTTGAAAACTTTCTCGGGATCTGATAAGGCTTCAAACACTTCACTAGTTCTCGATGAGTTTCTAGGCATACACCTGTAACCACCAAGTTTGCAAACATTAAAATTTCAATATATTGATTGAAAGTGAAGAAAATTGATTACACTAATAATTTTTGTATTTCTTTCAACTGTAATCGATAACACCGTTAAGTCCCTGGCAACGGCGCCAAAATTTTATCACGCCCAACTATGCCTTATAAAAAGGACTAAGCGATCGTTGTCAATATATTCTGGGTATTAAACCTAGAGTCGAATCCCACAGGGAATTAACCTACCAATCACAATTAGCAGACACACTTAATTCTATGTACTCAACTTCCAAGATATTTTGAATAACAATAGGTGGTTTTTATACTAACTATTACTTTATGAAACTAGATTAACTAAGAGTTAACTAAGAATGGTTTATGAACAATAATGAGAAGGATCTAAGGTTATGATTTCCTCTATTGACAGAATTTCCTCCTGCTATGTTTCATATAAATTCTCCTAATCGTCTCTATCGATCATGAGCACTCTTCCTATCGTAAATCTCTCCCGAGTAATACGATAATTTACTAGACATACTCTCCCGAGTTACGCTAGCTGGCTTTTGTTACAGCTCACTTAGATCGCACCAAATGTTTCATTATCCCTAATCCCACTTTTAAACCCTAGGTTATTGATTCCTCACATGTTTCTGGAGTGATGATGTTCAACAACTACCTAAATATGCACTCTCTCCCGAGTAATACATACTAAATAGGCACAACTAATTAAGGATCCTTTGAATTAACTTCAACAAGAACGTAGTTGAACAAATAGAGATTAAAACTTGGCAAATCTATATTATCATAGCAAGATGTTCATCCTTCAACATGTTCCATCAAAACCTTAGACTAAATGTTTATCTACTCATAACAAAACAAGACAAGACAATAAAGTAATTCATAATTCTCAAAATACTGATAAAAGAAGAAGATTGAAAACTCCAATGGTGTATCGATCTTTCTCCCACTTGTTCTTACCTCCAAAATAAGTCTAAAACAAGCTTAACCTTGACTTGGGCGAGTTTATTGAGTTTATATAGGGTTAGGATAAGTTTTTCCCGTTTTTGCACTTAAGTCCCTACAGTTCACTGGCTATCTCCAGGTCGACCATGGCCGCGAGCCAGCCGCCGCGCGACCGCGGTGGATTACGACCACATTATTTTTCTCCTATGTCCACCGCGTTCCAGCCGTGGTCCGACCGCGGTCGCGATGGACTGTTGCCCAGTTTTTCCCATCCTTTTCTTGCTTGTTTTCATCTGGACTTCTCTCGTTTGGCCTTGTATCTACATATTTGATTCCAAAACGCTCCATATTATCTTCCAACTCTGAAGTAACTCCTGCAAAGCACAAAAACCTTAATTAGAGCATTTTGTTATAATTTAGTACTTAAAACACAATAAAGCATATTTAACTTAGAGCATAAATAGCATCTACATCGCATAATATAGGCTACTATCAATCATTACACCTAGAAAACTTAAAGTAGAAGAGTAAGATTCTTATCAATTTTTACATAATTAGGAATAGGCGTGGCAAATTCACAAAGATCTTCGACTTCAAGGAAACTTAAAGTAGAAAAGTACGATTTAAATAAGGAACTAGTTTTAACAATAAATATTTTGTTGATTTTAGCATCCTAAATAATAGGAAAAATAATTAAATTATTATTTTGTCCAATATAAACTCTATTATTAAAGGATAAAAAAGGCGAACGATATTTCGCTAAAGGCATTTGTGTTTTTAATATAGTATAGATAAGTAGAGTATTTGTTTTAGTGAAATGCTTTCACATCCCATGTCTATCTATTAAAATATGTGTTATTTTCAAAACGAAAACAATTACTCACAACATATGTGTTTTAAAATAGCAGGTACTAAATTATTCATAATATTTATTAGATACATGTATATCTTATAGTCTGTTTGACCAAGCTTCTCTAATCTTAGAAGTACTTTTTTTCAAAAAAAGTTCTTTTTTTTCAAAGTTGAAGTGTTTGGCCAAACTTTTGGAAGAAAAAAAAAGTGCTTTTGAGGAGAAGCAAAAACAATTTTGGATAAGCAGAAAAACGTAGCTTTTTTGAAAAGCATTTCCGAGAAAAATATACTTAGAAGCAGTTTTTAAAAGCTTAGTCGAACACTAATTGTTGCTCAGAAGTGCTTTTCAAATTAATTAGCCAAACACAAACTGTTTCTTACCAAAAGTATTTTGGAAAAAGCAGAGAAAAAAAACACTTCTCAAAATAAGCTGATTTTTGCAGTTTGGCGAAAAGTGCTATTAAGCTCATTTGCTGCTCCCATACTTATTTAATTTTTCGGAAATTACAACACTTATTTTAAATGAAAAATGATTAGATTGTTTGATTACTACTTGTGATACCAAACATGATGCACGGAATTACCTAGTAGGCTTTGCGAATACGCACTTAGAAAGCAAGAAATCTTGAGCTTAAAAGAAAATTTTCCAACTACTCCCTCCGTTCACGTTGTCAAGTATTCTACAAACAAATTTTTATTTTTATTTGTTACAGAGAAAAATAATTTATTATTTCTATTTTGCCCTTAGCATTAATTTCTCATTCCAAATTATTTTTCAAATCTATTAAGACTACACTAATTAATATAGGTATTATGATAAATTATGCACCTTATTTATTATTTCTTAAAGGGCATGTAAAGTCAATAGTGAAAAAGTAAAAGTGAACGGATGGAGTAATTACCATCCGTTGCATTTAAGAAAAGACGAAACACCTACATCTGCAATTACCATCAAATTATTTTGTGCTTAGTCCATCATTATAGGCAACTATCTTAAATTAGTAGCAACCACGGGCCACGGATAGTCTACTTTTCAATGTCAAAATTTACACATAGCAGGCAAGACAAATGAATAATTTAAGAGCAACATCTGAAAATGTTCATTCAAGGCCTTTCCCTACTAAAAAGAATATGGTACAAAAATGGTTATCCTACTGTAGATTTTCCTAACCATCAAGAGGCGCATGTGAATTGCTAATTTCTGAATGACCAGTCCCGGAAGCTGCAAAACCATAAGCTCCAGCAGTAGCACCAAGGACAACAAACACCATGGAGAAGAGTTGAAAGTTTGCTAGCAACTCGCCTCGAACCTCATTATCTGCTGAACGACATATGACCTCGTTCCCCTTAAGTTGGCAACCGTCTGGCATCATGGGACCATACAGAGTGAATGCAGTTTGATAGAACCAAAGGCCTTGAAGTGTCACAGAAATGCCGCTAGCCAAGTCAACAGGGAAGCTGGTTGGCGTAAGAGCTCCAGCGATAGTTGACAAAACACAGAGGCCTATGAGGAGGACAAGGATAAGGTGATAGTACCCTTCAAGGCCTTTGTGGGTTGTGGAGTGGAAATAGAACAAGAAATACTCTGCACAGAAAGCTGTGGCCGCGATCAAGCAGAGAGCTCCATCAGGCAAGGGAAGAAAACTGCATGATGAGAGCACAATGTGTTGAGTTAAGAGGGTGATGGAATTGAAAAATCCAAGACAAACAGAGAGCCATACAAATAAAAATGTTCAAAGTTTGGCAGATAGTTTATTTATAGTCCACATATACTTAGACCCCTTATCCAATAATTGAGGGTGACAGGGAAGTAGATGGCCAGGGGCGGAGGTAGTGTATTCTGTACGGGTTCGACTGAATCCAGTAGCTTTTGCGTTTGCCTTGTATTTATAGAAAATCTATTAAATTTGTATTAAGATACAATTGCGAACCCAGTAACTAAGACATATTATGAGTTCGGTGTTAAAGTTCAGAATCCACAAACTTGAAAACCTAGCTCCGCTTCCGAGTTGACCTTCAAAACCAATCATATGACTAATACAATGAGTGTATGTAATGGCTACATCTTAACTAGATTTTTCCTCACTCACTAAATGATTGTGAATTATGGAAGATTTTGCTTCTACTTGGTAAAGGGTACAGAAACTGTAGTAAGATGACAAAATTACTCTCAAGAAATAAGCAATCATTGAGAAGGAGGAGAATTCCAACAGTGTATGATAGCACAACGCACTCATGAATATCTCATTTTTAACTGATTTTAGATGGATCTTAACCTATGCGTGTATAAATCCAAAATGGAAGGTTGATGATGGTATGGTCCTCTAGTTTTTCTCTTATTGATTTCAAATAAAAACTGATTCTAAAACCCATCTTTGGAGCATGATTTCCAATCAGGATTGCATGAAGGAGTAGGCATTCTAGGGAATCTAGACCCCTGTTTGGTAGACCAGCAAGAGAGATTCAATAACTATTGATGTCGGTGTAAGAAACATCAGATATCACTAATTTAACATATACGCAGTATTCTATAACATGCATCAGTTCATCCAGAAATTTTTTATAACCGAGAAATCACCGAGGACCGGTGCATGTCATCCAGAAACTTAGATTTTGTGGGATTGTATTAGTATGTTTTCAAATATAAGCATGTTCATTGACGTGCAAACTCCTATAACTTCTGAAAGGAACTACTCGGTTCATGAACTTAGTATCCTTTAAGTGAAATAACAAAGCAGGAATTGGCTCCTTTTCTAAGTGGAGAATCATGGTTCATCTCTGATTCCAACTAACCAAATGTTAATAAGATGTATGACTGAATTCATAATTTCGGTTCCTACAACTGCCATTAAAAGATCTTTGTTCAGTCAGCTTCCAAGCACCTGTTATACCTAACTGGTACCCCTCTCATCTAGCTAAATGAATGTGTTACGGTGTCTGTTCTGACTGCTTCCCTTTAACTTTGAATGTTGCTTAAGACTACAAGTGCTAAAAGCGGGGACATCTAAAAACAGGAAAACAGAAATAAAAGAGAAGCAGATGGAGTATCCCACAGGACGAATCGAGGAAGGGCAGTTAGAAGGCTAGAAAAGGGCTTAGTCGTTTAGAGACATCTTGCAATTTTCCATTGGCAAGGGGAGATCACCTCACTTGGTTTGCATGAGTTACAATCTTTGTCATTTTTCTCTGGGCTGGAGGAGCAGTCTTCTTCAATCAGGAAGTACGTGCATATAATTATTTCAAAGATACGTGGGCCTAGGGAAAAGAAAACTTACTTGACGCACAGTAAGTAACCCAAATTGACAGTACGTAAATTACTTGACAAAATTTAGTCCATTGTGATTTATATATTGAGAAAATTGTATATACAACTATAATGATGCAGCAAAAGAACTATGCTGTGTGTATAAAGTTCCGAAACTTATGACTAGCCTGAAGAACTATTATGAGTAGATCACCGAGGAACAAGTCACAATGTTGAACAGGGAATACAGCTGCAATACAAAATAATTAAGCAGTAAACAATGATAACCATTAGCATATTGAGCACTCTATTCAATCTTCTCATCATTCTAACAAACAAAGCAATATGGTTCTGTATAGGTTCCTTTAAAAATAGAAAAAGTCAGAGTCACACTCCTATCAGCAAATAATCATTATATATCAATCAAGTATCCTATAATTAAACTCAACCTTCTATCATAGGGAGCTCCGTATCTAGCAACTTAATAATTCACTTGTGATGACAGAGAAGGAAAAGGAGTGTAACTTTTCGGTTCAGCATCATAAGTCTAAAT
The DNA here is from genome assembly GCA_005239505.1 of Nicotiana paniculata. Lineage (NCBI taxonomy): Eukaryota > Viridiplantae > Streptophyta > Magnoliopsida > Solanales > Solanaceae > Nicotiana > Nicotiana paniculata. The sequence continues at coordinate 21,000 of MDKI01115484.1, read as the reverse complement.
AGTACACATTTGGGTTCCACATGATCAAAAACTAATTATGAGAGCAATCGTCTAGATCTTCTAACTTCTATAGTTTACATAAGCACATAACATATACTATAATTTAGATACCGTTGGACCAACAAGCAACAAAGGCAAGAAGATAGTGAAACAGGAAAACTAACCTGGTTTTCTCAGAAAGGAGCACAATCAAACCGAAGACGAAGAACATGAGAAGCATCCCAGCATGCTCAAAGTTATTCATATGAGTAGGATTCAAAACCCCATGAACAAAAAGTTTGAGGTGGGTTGAATAGAAGAGCTCAATACCAAAATCAATAAAACCTCCAATAGCTATAACATAAAGTTCCAAATATTTCAGCTTCCCATCAAATCCTGGAACAGGGTTCCAAACCCTTACCCTGAATGACTTGGGATTTGATGAATATCTAACCAGAGCACACCATATATGCCACACACCAACCACAAGAAACAGTGTTCCAGGTAGAACATGACCAGGAAAAGAACCCATCTTTTCTTTTCTTGCACAACTAAGAAAATATCTTCTTCAATAAACTGAATAAACTATCAGAAAAACACTCTACCAAATAGTTTCAGCAAAATTCAAGATGGACCCAATTCTTGAAACTTGTTCATTTTTTTTCAATACAATATGACCAAAAGAAAAAAAATACACTTTTCTTATATAACCTGTTCTTTATAATTGTGCTCTGTAAAACACTGAAATTCGTTCAAGAATCCAAGAAACAGCTAAGCGAGAAAGATGGGTCTTTAGTACAGTTAACGTTCTGTTAGAATATATTCTAAAACAGACTGAATAATGCCCTCTTACCCCAAAACAAGCATGTTAAGTCCTTGGCAATCAAGTATTTACAACCTGTTCCATAGAAAAGCAGCGATTAAACTGTATGCAATAACCAAAACTGCACATTTACCAAACTACTACGACTTTTTGACCGAAATAATATCTCAAAAAGCAAACTTTGGAAGTGACAAAAAGGAAATTGTGGAATAGGGAATTCCGTGTATTCTAGTCCTAGGGGAAGGCCCACTAAAATGACTACGATAAAGTCAAAATAGTAACACTATTTTAGAAAGTTAATGCAAGTCCCACAAGAAGTCAATTAACAACAGCTTGAAAAGAAAATTCAAAAATCCACATTCCCATCGCCATAGTTGACAAGATTGAAGAACCAATCTCAGATCTATAATATTTACTACTGTAGTAACAAAGAAATTCAAACACAGCCCATGAAAAGTAAATATGGCAGGTAAATGTGGCGCACCTTCTAATTGTTGTGATTGCCGAAAAACAGTCTAATTTTCATGTTGTTTGGTAAGCAAGGAAAACGAGGGAGAAAAGTGAAGGAATGGTGAAGAAAGAAAGTGGGGATCGCAGAAAGTTTTGATGGGGTCAAAAGAGATTAAAAAAAGGAAGTGACGCCAATTATGGACGTATTATTGAGTTTGAATGAATGGTGTGTCAGCTTTTTTTTCTCTATCTGACACATGCTTTTATTTACTCTTACGTGTTAGATAGGAGTATATAAAATGAATGAAAATGCTTTTGATTTTTTACTCATCTAAGGTCTCTCTATGCGGGGGCGGATCCACCCCTTTAAGAAGGGGTGATATGGCACCCACTAAGATGATAAACTTTTTATGTAGATGTGTTGAATTTTTTTAAATTAGGTTAAATATTAGATCTTGTCACCCATAGTCGTAAACTAAACGATTGATAGAAATTTTTAAAAGTTTTCTCGTGTATAAAATTAAAATTGGAATTTATCTTGAATCTTATCCGGCATTCCCTTTTCTTTATGCTTTTTATTTCCTTGTCAATTTTCTTTTCGGCTGTCTTCCAATTTTCTATTAGTCGTTTATTATTTTTTTATATTTTTTTTTCTCTATCTATTATTTTATTTATTCTCCAGCAAAAACGCTCAAAAAAGATACTCTAAAACTTTAAAATTATATAAAATAAGCATTCCTCTTAATATTAAAGTTATGAGTTTTCTTCTTTCAAATCCGAAAAACTTGGGTCTTAATGGAAATTTCGGATTGACATCATTTTTCTTTTTCATCTTTTTTTATTATATCATAAAAATTTGTGTTATTATATGGTTCTTAGATATAATTTAAATTTCTATACTATTAAATTATGCTGAAAATTTTGTAAACATTGCTTACAAAATACGAGATTTATGATCTTGATTTTTTGGAACTTGTAGTTTAGTTTATTTATACTTATGGGGCATAATTTACTTATAGAAGATATTTTTAAAAAATATTTCTTATTATGTTCGATGTAATTCACTTATTGAAGATGTTATCTTACTTATATAGTATATAAAAAAAGATATAATTTCCTAGTGAAAATATTGATTTTACTTGTGTTGTTATAATAAAGGTGTTATTCCTTATTTAAAATACTAATTGCGGTTATTTTTTTTATATCTGAGGTGTAAGTTTTATATTTGTAAATAAAAAATATCTATTAGGTTGACCCGATTAAACTCAAAACATCCGAATAAATATTTGTAACAAATTCTGTATTAGTCACTACAAGATATACGTTAAAGGAAATTATGGCACCCGCCATCTTCAAACCTAGATCCGCCTCGGTCTCTAAGTGTTCGGTTTTATCGCCATTTGATATTTCGCATTGGGATATCCTCTAGATGGGGATTGGTTTTTGTATTAGATTGGATCTGCTTAGCCATACTATGAAAGTCTGGGAGAGAGTGATAAAATTAAGGGTAAGGAGGAACGTGTTTATTGTTGAAAATCAATTTGGATTTAATTCGGGGCATTCGATTACAGAAGCCATCCACCTTGTTAGGAGATTGATAGAGCAGTCTAGAGAGAAAAAGAAGGACTTGCATATGATGTTCATCGACTTAGAAAATGCGTATTATAAAGTTCCGAGGGAGGTTTTGTGGAGATGTTTGGAGGCTAGAGGTGTACTTGTTGCCTACGTTAGGTTGATTAAGGACATGTATGATGGAGTAAAGACCCGATTGAGGACTGATCACGCCCAACTATGTCTTATAAAAAGGACTAAGCGGCCATTGCAAATATAATCCAGGTATTTAGCCCAGAGTCGAATCCCACAGGGAATTAACCTATCAATTACTTTTGCCAAACTCACTAATTCTTCGTAATCAACTTCCCAGATATTTTGAATAACAATTGGTGATGTTTCTACTAACTATGACTGAATAAGATTAATTATACTAAGATCTAACTAAGACTGTAAACAAATAAGAGAATGGTCTAAGGTTGTGATTTCCCATATTGATGGACTCCCTTCCTGTTATGTGTCATATAGATTTGCCTAATCTTCTCTATCGATCATGAGCACTCTTAGTACCGTAACTCTCTCCCGAGTAATTACGACAATTTACTAGACGCACTCTCCCGAGTTACACTAGCTGGTTTTTATTACAACACTCACTTAGATCGCACCCAAGGTATCGTTATCCCTAGTCCCACCTTTAAACCCTCGGTTATTGATTCTTCATATACTTTGGGAGTGGTGATGTTCAACAACTACCTAAATATGCACTCTCTCCCGAATAATACATACTAAATAAGCACAGCTAATTGAGGGCCCTTCAATTAACTGCAACAGAAATGTAGTTGAATAAATAGAGATTAAACTGGGCAAACTATATTAACACAACAAGAAGTTCATCCTTCAACATGTTCCATCAAAATCCTAGACTAAATAATTTAGCTACTCATAATTGTTTTCATAATAAAAGCAGCAAAATTAATCATGAATGATAAAAACACAAGGAAGAAAGGTAGAACTCGATGCCGAATTTTCCTCCTTGCCTCTTACCTCTCCTTGCCTTCAACAAAACTATGAAAACCTTGATACCCTCGTTTTGGGCAAGCTGGACCTCTTATAGGTTAAGTGGAATTGCCCCCAAACTTCCAAGTTTACCCCTAAAATTACCGGAGTTCGGATTGACTAGCACGACCGCGCTCGAACCGTGCATGGGTCGCGCTAATTGCGTTTCAGACTGTCGTTATTTACTGGACTAATGCGGCCGCGCTAAGACCGCGCTTGGGTCGCGCTAATCGCGTTACAAACTGCCCAGGTTCTTCTGCTCTAGCGTGGCCGCGCTAAGGCCGCGCTTGGCCCATGCTAGAGTGGATCATCTATTCATTTCTTCTTTTCTTTCTTCTTTCACACGCACTCTGCTCCGAGGGGCTTTACTTGAGTTAATCTAGCTCCAAACACTGTCGTATGTCCTCATAATCACGACTTGCTCATGCAAAACATAAAATTTACAATTAGGGCCATTTTTTCGTCATTTAACCTTCCTAGAACAGTGAAGCATAGTAAAGTCAGGGCATAAATGGTTGCTAAACTACATGAATCTAGCCTATTATCAAGGACGGTGGATGGGGACTCAGACCATTTTTCGGTTATGATGGGGTTGCATCAGGGGTCGGCACTCATCCCTTTTTTGTTTGCTCTAGTGATGGATGTACTGACGCGCCACATCCAATGGGAGGTGTCGTGGTGCATGCTATTTGCAGATGATATTGTATTGATTGACAAGACACGAGACGATGTGAACGCGCAATTAGAGGTATGGAGGCAGACCCTGGAATCTAAAGGTTTCAAGTTGAGCAGGACCAAGACAAAATACTTGGAGTGTAAGTTTAGTGGTGAGACTTAAGGAGGGGAAGGGGAGGTGAGGCTGGACTCGCAGGTCATCCGTAGGAGAGGGAGTTTTAAGTACCTTGGGTCTATTATTCAGGGGTATGGGGAGATTGATGAAGATGTCACACATCGTATTGGGGTAGGATGGATGAAAGGGAGACTCGCTTCTGGTGTTTTGTGTGATAAGAAGGTGTCACCGAAACTTAATGGTAAGTCTACAAAGTAATGGATAGACCAATTTTGTTGTATAAGGCCGAGTGTTGGCTAGTAAAGATCACTCATGTACAAAAAATGAAGGTAGCAGAGATGAGGATGTTGAGATGGATTTGCGGGCACCCCAGGTTAGATAGGATCAGAAATGAGGTTATTCGCGACAAGGTGAGTGTGGCCCCTATTCAGGACAAGATGCGGGAAGCACGGCTTAGGTGGTTTGGTCATGTGAGAAGGAGGAGCAAAAACGCCCCTGTGAGGAGGTGTGAGAGGTTGACATTGGAGGGCCTAGGGAGAGGTAGAGGTATTCCAAAGAAGAGGTGGCGAGAGGTGATTAGGCAAGAGATGACACAACTTCAGTTGAACGAGGACATGACCCTTGATAGGAAGGTATGGAGGTCGAGGATTAGGGTAGTAGAGTAGGTAGTCTAGAGTGTTCATAACAGTGGTATTGGCACGCGGCCTCACTTTATGTTGGTATTAGGTTTTTATGACTAACCATTGTTTTCTTTCATTGTTGATCACCTTACTGTCTTGTCATTTTTATTCTGCTTTTATATGACTTTTTGGTATTGTCCCTTCTTGTGTATATTTTTATTAATGTGGTGCTTATGCTATCCTGAGCTGAGGGTCTATTGAAAATAACCTTTCTATCTTCACAAGGTAACGGTAAGGTCTATTGAGATAATATTGAGTATATTGTCCTCGTTGTTATATTGGATCATGCTGCTTGGATTTTGTTCTTTTTTCGTTTTGGTAAAGTGAAAACTTCTAAGATTTTCTTTTTCTATTACACGAGGAAAAGGAAGGGATGTGTGGAAAATTCTTTCCACACAATACAAGATTAAAATCGTGGTGATGGAAATTTTAAAAAGTCATAATCAGCCAAATGATCAACCAATATAAACCCTGGTGCGGCGGAAAATTCTAAAAACAATTATTCATTATTAGCGAAATGATCAATTTATATACAATATATGCTTTTTATTAATAATGGCAAATTTATACTTACGTTAAAAGAGAAAGTAGTCCCTATCAAGTGGTTCTCCTTTACGAGGGTTGATCGATTAATCCATATTTGGCCAATAAAAGAAAAAGATGCTCCCTGTCAAGACTTTCTTCATTCATAGGGCTCAAACCCAATATTCAGATTTAAGATGGAGGGATGCAAATTTGTAGTCATCCAGTGAAAACTATTATCACTCGCTAGCCATGAATTGATCCATACAATTTATAGCCCCAAACAAATTATAATGGCTAGCCTAAATTGGTCTTCTTCGCATACCGTGTAAAACTTTAATTGTTCATCCACCTTCTCATTAAAGCTGCTGCATGTTCCTAAGGCTACTGTTGGTTGAATCCAGATTAACTTCATCATCCATCTAGTTTTCTTATTTTTCTTTTTGAACAAACATCTCATGCTGGTTCTCATTAAAAAATTATAAAGCCTAAATCGTTTGTCCACTAATAGAAAATATGTGACTTGGATGATTAATATGTCCTAACCTCATCATGTTTGGTTTTTGCTTCTGTGCACGCTAAAGCTAATAAGAAGCAAGTTTAAGAGCTGAAAATATTATGTGTTTTTCACTTTGAATGAGGGCTTTATATACGCAAAGTACTTGTAATTAATTGATTTCGTTGATGCTACCTATGAGGTTTCTGTCTTTTTCGAGTTGATGGTTATGGACTCAAAGCCTCATGTATTGTAAGCCAAAATAACAAGGGAAAATACTTTATACTCTCTAAATTTTATTTAACTATTTTAAAACGAAATTTAATAAAGAAAGAAGTATATTCAAAACTTGTAGTCTTAAATATGTCATATCTTTTTTAGATAATAGCGTTCGGGATACATTAATGATACATTGTAAAATGCACGATACAGTTTATATATACAAAATTTATATATCGTAGAACAGTCTAGACACTTTGGATACACAAAAGTGCTCGGATACATTAATGATATATTATGGATACATTGCAATATGCACGATACTCTCTATATACAAATTTTATGCAATGTATATACAAAATAGGCTGTAACTATACAAAATATATACTAAAATAGACTGTCACTATACAATTTATATACAATAGACTGTCACTATACAAAATACATACAAAATAGACTATTACCATATAAAAATATACTAAATAGACTGTCACTATAAAATTTATATATAATAGACTGTCACTATACAAAAAATAAACAAAATAGACTGTCACTATACAAAATATATACTAAATAGAGTGTCACTATACAAAAAATATATAAAATAGACTGTCACTATACAAAAAATATATAAAATAGACATTTCGGGCTATTAGATACAATAAGTTTGGGCCAAAGGACCATTTCGTGTCGGTAGGAAAAATATGGACTAATAAAATTTTGAAGGGCTATAGAGGGTAGTTTATTCATCCTATCTAGAGCTATCAAAACGGGCTAGCCCAGCCCAGCCAGCCCAAGCCTCGTGAGCTTTTAAATTTGATGGTCTAGGATGGTCCGACCCGCCATATGAATGAGCCTTAAAATGGCCAGCCCAACCGACCCCTAAGAGGGCCGCCGAGCTAGGGCGGGCCGTCTCTTTAATTTTTTTTAGAAAAAAGAATTTATTTAAATCCTTAAATATTTTTTGGTGACATAGTCGATTAATCATGTAAACAACTTCCGTTTGTTTAGAGCATACAAAAAACTTAATATTTGACGAGAAATCTCGTAATTGAGATACAAAATCTCTTTGTCTCTAGCTCTTCTTTTTTAAAGTTGCATGAATATTTTCTTAATATTTTCCTTTCATTTTCCTCAAATCCAGGGATTGGTTCAATAAACTTATATGTTGAGATATTTTAATTTAGGATTAACATCATTTGCTGATTTCATCATTATAGTCCATAAAATTTTTAAAATTCCTCAAATTTGCTAGTGGTCAATTTTTTTTAATTCAAAATTGATTTTTTTATATACCGGGAGTAGTATAAATATTAATAATATATTAAAGTAATCCAAACTGATCATTGGCCATGAAAAATATTATTATTGGCCACCTAAAACTTTTCTACTTCGTTATTAGTTAAGTAAAAGAAAAATTACTTTTGTCATATTAAATGCATGTCAAAAATCTAAATTCTAGTTGATATGAAAGGGTAAATGAGAAATCTAGGGTTGGGGAACGGGGATTATAGTTAATGATTTTTTAAAATATTAAATATTTAATTAATTTTTGGCACACGGGCCGACCCAGGCTCAGTCTCGGTCAAGCCTCAAGGGCCAGCGAGTTGTATTGGGTCGGGCTTATAAGCCTCAGTTTTAAATGGGCTCTAAAAATTCTATCCCAACCCTATCTAAGTAACGGTCCAAGCCCATTTTGACGGCTCTAATCCTATCATACCTCTTGGTGGAAAAACATAAGTTTTTCGTCCGACAAAGCAACATATTTAGGTCATTCTTGGAACTACGTGATCCTCAAATCACGGAGTAACAACACACGTAGGTAATTAAATGGTTTTCTGACTAATAGTTCATTAATTTACGCAAATTCACAAGCAAATGAATAAAAAGTATGTATTTCAATAGTTGAAAATAAAATATGCTATTTCTCTATCGCCACTCACAAGTATCAAAATCAAAATTTATCAACATTTATGTATACGGTAAAACCGGGGAAGGCCGATTTTTAGGCTTTTACAGTGTTCCGAGCCTTGACCTTGATTGTATCAGAGTAGAATTCAAAGTTCAACGTGCATTCCTCGAGGAAGTATTCCGATGGATCGATATACCTCGAGGCAGGGTAAATATTGAAGACCGTCATAAGAAGGTGAGAAATTCCTAAGGGCACATGGTTATAGCTGACAACACCTACAAAGATAGTACAAGTCCGTACTGGACCATTAAATAGCTGTACCAGCTGTATTTCGTTGTAATGATTATACATGTACCATGTTGGGATTCTCTCTTATATATAAAGGGGACCCTTTCATTTTATAATATGGATGATATTCAATACAAGAAAAAGAACATTCTCTGCCCTCTAACTCAAACATTCTTTACAATTGTTCCATTGATTTATTGCTTTCTATTTATTGTGTTCATTGATTGTTCTTCACTTATTACTCATTGTTGATCATAAATAGGCCATCTTCGAGGCCCTCAATATTGTTATATCTTCATCGGCCGCCCTCTGTCAAGCACTCGAGCTCGACCTTGAGGCCCTATTTTGACTAGCTCGAGACCCTGTCTCTCAACAGCTCGATCTGCGTATCACTACTTTCCTTCGTTATTATCACACTTTCCTTCGTTATTATCACACTTTCCTTACTTATATTTATCATATATTTCCTAACAACTAGTATTAAAATAGATCACATATTTTTAGAACCACAAAAATCAAATATAATTGTAATTACCATTTTCACGGTAAACAGTTTGGCGCCCACCGTGGGGCTAAAAATAATAGTGATTTTTTTAGTGCTGGTTTTCTAAAAATACAAGTTATTGTTCACACTTTTTTTTGCCCAAGAATCTTTGATTTCAGTTCAAAATGTCTAACTCGGTGATGCGCATAAAAACAACGGCATTGAACTTCATAGAGAGAACGGTGCGGGTGCCTCAGGCGCCGGTGTACCACCACAAAACTCTGGAGGGGAACCACTACAAATGCCCGTTGATGAGGGTTCACGCAACATTCTGCATGTCGATATAAGCTCCCATACAGATGGAAGTGTGCGTGGAGAAGACCGACATGAAGCGCAGAGAACTCCCGCTCGAAAAGAAGCGGCCCAATTGATCAATGAAGGGCATTTTCAAGAATTTCTCGACGATCGAGCCAAGAACCACTTCTGAGAAAGAGAATCGTACAGGAAGAATGGGCCAGAAGAACCCCAACACGCCATTCAAGTGATTATTGGAGAAACCTATGTCCCGCGAGGACCCATATTCAAACAGGCCAAAGTGTCCATCGCAATGGAAGAGCGAACTCAAAGTTGTATACTTGAGGGAATTGTTGTGTTCAGAGAAGAAGATATTAAAGCCTTGTCCCAACCACATAACAATGCACTAGTAATTTCTTTTCTCTTAAATAACATTCAAATTAAACGTGTGCTCGTGGATCCAGGTAGCTCGACCAATATAATCGGATCCGGGGTAGTGGAGCAGCTCGAGCTGCTCGACTGAATCAAGCCCGATTCCCGAGCCCTCAATGGGTTTAACATGACGAGCGAAATGACGAATGGGGAAATCATCCTCCCAGTCAATGTGTCCGGTACAGTTCAGGATACCAAGTTTCATGTCATCGAGGGTAACACGAGATACAATGCCCTACTTAGAAAGGCCATGGATACACAGCATGAGGGAAGTACCATCGACTCTCCATCAGATGTTGAAGTTCCCAACTAAAGATATCATAATAACGGTGTATGGAGAGAAACACGCAGCAAAGAAAATGTCCGCAGTACACGTCATGGCACCGGCGCCCATATACTCTACCTCGGAGGGGTCAGAAGATAAAAAGGTCCCCAAGGATGATGAAGAAGACTTCCTCACTCCTCGAACCTTCATTTCCCTCGAAGAATCGGACGCAACAAAATCAACGGTCGAAGAACTGGAGCAAGATGTTTTAATGGAACATCTCCCGTATCGAAAGGTATACCCGGGAACGGGATAAACCCCTGAACTCAGGAAGAAACTCATTCAATTTCTTATTAACAACATTGATTGCTTTGCTTGTTCCCACTTAGAAATGACAGGGATCCCACCAGAAATAACCACCCATCGGCTAAGCGTTGGCCCCAAGTTCAAACCGGTGAAGCAAAAAAGGAGGCCTCAGTCCGAGGTAAAACATGCGTTCGTCAAAGACGAGGTAACGGAACTCCTCAAAATAGGGTCCATCAGGGAAGTGAAATATCCTGAATGGTTGGCCAATGTAGTAATAGTTCCCAAAAAGGAACAAAGTAAGAATGTGCGTAAATTATAAAGACTTAAATAAAGCATGCCCTAAAGATTCATTCACGTTGCCCAACATCGATCTCTTGATTGATGCCACGGCTGGCCACGAGATCCTCACCTTTCTCGACGCCCACTCCAGGTATAATCAAATTCAAATGAACCCCGAGGATAGAGAAAAAACTTTGTTCATCACGAAGTATGGCACATACTGCTACAATGTAATGCTCTTCAGGAAAAAAAACACAGGGGCCACGTACCAATGCTTAATTAATAAGATGTTCGAACATCAAATAGACAAATCAATGGAAGTTTACATTGATGACATGCTAGTTAAGTCCCTGCACACAGAGGACCATTTGACTCATTTGCAGGAAACTTTCGACATCCTTAGAAGCTACAACATGAAGCTCAACCCCGAGAAATGCGCCTTCGGCATAGGTTCAGGAAAATTTTTAGGCTTCATGGTATCAAATAGGAGGATTGAAATCAACCTCGACAAAATCAAGGCGATCGAAGAAATCACGGTGGTAAACAATGTGAAGGCCGTACAACGGCTGATCGGGCGGATAGCGGCGCTAGGCCGATTCATCTCGAGGTCATCAGATCGGAGCCATCACTTTTTCTCCCTACTCAAAATAAAAACAACTTTGAGTGGACTCCGGAGTGCCAGCACGCCTTGGAGGAGTTAAAGCGGTATCTGTCAAGCCTGCCTTTGCTCCACACCCCAAAGGAGAACGAAACGCTATACTTGTACTTAGCAGTGTCCGAGGTAGAGGTAAGTGGCATGTTGGTTCTAGATGAGCAAGGTACGCAATTCCCTTTCTACTATGTGAGTCGAACACTGGGAGATGCTGAAACCAGGTATCCACACTTAGAAAAATTAGCTCTTGCATTAGTAAGTGCATCTCGAAAATTGAAGCCTTATTTTCAATGTCACTGTATATGCGTTTTAACGACATATCCTCTTCGAAATGTACTGCATAAACCTGAATTATTAGGCCAACTGGGCAAATGGGCCATCGAACTCGGGGGTTATGATATCGAATATCAGCCCCGAACGGCTATCAAGTCCCAAATTTTGGCTGACTTTGTGGCCGACTTTACGCCCTCCCTTGTGCCCGAGGTAAAAAAAGAACTTTTACTAAAAACGGGCACATCATCAGGGGTATGGACCTTATTCGCCGATGGTGCCTCGAACCTGAAAGGATCCGGGCTCGCATAGTTCTGAAGCCACCTATAGGTGGCATGATTAGACAATCTATAAAATTGCAAAGTTGACTAACAATGAAGCTGAGTATGAGGCTATGATTGCGGGTCTCGAATTGGCCAAAGTCCTAGGAGTGGAAGTCATCGAAGCAAAATGTGATTCCTTTATGGTAGTAAATCAGGCAAATGAGAGCTTCGAGGTTCGAGAGGACATGATGCAACGATACCTAGACAAACTTCAAGTCACTTTGCATCGCTTCAAAGAATGGACTTTGGTCCACATACCTCGAGAGCAATACAGCAAGGCCGATGCACTCGCAAACCTGGGATCATTCGTCGAGGAAGATGACATACTCCCCGGGGTTGTTGTTCAGCTATCCAAATCGGTGATTAAAGAAGGCCATGCTAAAATCAACTCCACCAGCCTGACGTGGGATTGGAGAAATAAGTACATCGATTATCTGGAAAGTGGGAAGCTACCCACGGACCCAAAAGAATCAAGGGCCCTTTGGACCAAAGCATCTCGATTTTCACTCGACGAGAATAGAACTCTATACAGAAGAAACTTCAACGGGCCCCTAGAAATATGCTTGGGACTGGGAGACACTGATTACGTGCTCCGAAAATCCACGAGGGCACCTATGGAAATCACTCCGGTGCCGTTCATTAATTCGAAAGGTAATCAGAGCAGGTTACTATTGGGACAACATGGAAAGGGACACCAAAGAATTCGTCCGAAAATGCGACAAGTTGATCCACCAACCCGGTGAATAGTTACATTTAGTCTTGTCACCATGGCCGTTCATGAAATGGGGAATGGACATCGTCGGTCCCCTACCAACGGCGCCAGGTAAAGCTAGATTTATTCGATTTATGACTGACTACTTCTCAAAATGGGTGGAAGCACAGGCCTAATATAAGATAAGGGAAAAAGAAGTCATCGACTTCATCTGGGATCACATCATGTGCCGACTCAGTATCCCCTCCGAGATAACGTGTGATAACGGGAATCAGTTCATCGGAGGCAAAGTAACAAAGTTTCTCGAGGATCACAAAATCAAAAGGACCCTATCAACTTCATACCACCCATGTGCAAATGGTCAAGCCGAGCCCACAAACAAGACCATCATTCAAAACTTGAAAAAGAAGTTAGAAAATGCAAAAGGAAAATGGAGAGAAATGCTGCCCGAGGTGCTATGGGCATATCGGACAAGCTCTAAATAGAGCACAGGAGAGACGCCGTTCTCTTTGGTATATGGGTCCGAGGCTTTGATACCGGTCGAGGTCGGAGAGCCAAGCGCCAGATTCCGACATGCCACTGAGGATTCAAACAATGAGGCCGTGACTACAACCCTCGAACTATTAGATATAAAGCGAGAAGCTTCACTGGTCCGGATGGCCGCCCAAAAACAAAGGATCGAAAGAACTATAACAGAAGAACAAACCTCTGACATTTCGGAGTCGGGGACTTAGTCCTAAGAAAATCACCCTAAACACTCGAAACCCTAATATAGGACTGAGCTAGGATGGACCGTACCGTGTCCTCAGAGTAATCGACAAAGGGTCCTACAAACTCGGCACCATGGAAGGCGAGCAACTTCCAAACAATTGGAACATATCAATGCTCAAACGCTATTTTGCTAAGGTATAACCTTCTCCCTTTTCATTTTGTGCTTCACACTAATTTTTTACAGGTGTCCGATGGAAGACACCACAACACCCTTCGACTTGAAGACCTTGGGTTTTAAAGCATGCGTTGCGCTCTTTTTCCCTCATATCGGATTTTATCCCAAATGGGTTTTACCGACGAGGTTTTTAACGAGGCAACATCCATATGCTACCTAGGGAGAACTCATCATGTATTCAAGGATTCTCTTCGATCAACCTCAAAATACTGAGGTGCATTCCCCCAGGAGATCACCTCCTCGAAGAAATTAAAATATACCAAAGAGGGTCTCGACGGGAGAATGATATATCAGACCAAAGGGTCAAATGAACTGTGTCCACGTAGAATAATCGAACCCTCAATGAAAAAAACATGTATACTTGTACCAAGTAATCGAAGGGGAATCTTTTATCATCAAAACACTTCGCGCTTCAAAGAAGTTTGCTATTTTCACAAGAAACGACCCCAGGGCTAGAAATTTCCCGGACGCTAGGGGACTGACATCAAAAACTCGAAGCCGTAAAACCTCAGGGCCGGCAACTTCGAGCTCATAAGCCCTCAATGAGGCAATACCACATTTGTAAGACCTCAACAAGGCATGTTCAAATTCATAAGCCCTCAATGAGGTGATATCAAATTTGTAAGACCTTAAAAAAGGCATAACCCCGACTAGGGGACTGTCCTCGACAGTCGGCTCATCGAGCTATCAAACTTGAAATCGTAAGACCTCAATCAGGCAACTTCGAGTTCATAAGACCTCTATGAGGCACCAATGTAAGCCCTACATGAGGCAATATCAACAATGTAAGCCCTCCACGAGGAAATATCAACAATGTAAGCCCTCAACGAGGAAATATCAACAATGTAAGCCCTCCACGAGGCAATATCAACAATGTAAGACCTCCATGAGGCAACATCAAGTTTATAAGACCTCAATGTGGCAACATAAAATAGTTTGCTATTTTCACAAGGAACGGCTCCGGAACCAAAAACGTTCAATGTCCCGGGGATTGTCATCGATAGTCACCCCATCGAGCCATCAAAAACTCGGAGCCATAAGACCTTAGGGCCGGAAACTTCAAGATCATAAGCCCTAAATAAGGCAATATCAAACCTGTAAGATATCACGCAAGGCATGTACAAACCTGTAAGACCTCAAGCAAGGCATGTACAAATTTGTAAGACCTTAAAAAGGTATAATCCCGATATCAAAGTCAAGGATATATATTCGAACTTGTAAGACCCCTAAAAAGTCATTCCCTTGATATAGATGCCGAGGCTACCTCACTCGGGACTAAAAGGCTACGGCCAAATACAATGACTACGGTCATAAGGCTCCGGCCAAACCAAAACGACTCGGAGATGTTCGACCGTCGCCATAAAATCACAGGCCTCCAATTACTTCGAAAAGAACCGGTTAATCATGTTACCATCGACATAAATAAAAGATCTTCGATCATATCAGCTTCGAAAATGAAAAGGCTTCGAAAATTCAATAATCGAATGAAACCTTCCGAGGCGCTCACTTATCATCATATAACGACTCATAATCGAGGTTCTTTCGAGTCATCAAAGAGTCAGACAAACACAAAAACTTCAAAAGGTCTTTAACAAGGGGAAACTATAGCCATATTAAAGGTCATACCGACCCAATGCATAAGAGCCTAAGCGCCATCAATATTAAAGGTTGTACCGACCCAATGCGTAAGAGCCTAAGCGCCAGCCTAAAGAGCCTCAGGGCCGATTTAAAAAATCTATGGGTCGATGAGCTCGAGTCGAAACCTGACTTGAAGACTGAGCCCTAAAACAGTTAACTAAAAAAGCGCCAAAGGGCCAACGCGTAAGAGCCTATGGGCCAGCCTAAAGCGCCTAAGGTCCAATGCATAAGAGTCTACGGGCCAGCCTAAAAAGCCTCAGGGCCGATTTATATGCCTAAGGATTTCTTACCTTAAAGTCTAACCTATCAAACTAATCATCAACAAGAATCAAAGTCTATTCCAAGAAAATATGAAAAACAAGGAGTAATGAAAAACATTTTATATATGATAAAGGTTCACAAAGAATATCTACAAAGCTCAAAGTCAGATCCCTTGCACAAAAAAAAAAAACAAATGAAAACCTAATCTACCGCCGGGATGTGCCTTCCACGACTTGTCCATCGGCCCCCGGGTCTTCAACGGCCTCTTCCCCCTCGGAGACTTCGCCTTCATATTCATCATCTTCTGACCCACTGCTCGAATCATCTTCAGAATCAAGTAGGGCCGCCGATTCCTCTTCTAGGGTCTTCACCCTCTCGATCTCAACAGACAAATCGAGCCCCCTTGCATGTACATCCTCGAGAGCCTGCCTCCAAGACCTTAATCGGGCATGCTCCAGGGCTCGGGCAAGTTCAAGCTCGGCCTCCTCAAATGCTTTCCTAGCCTGGGCATTTGCAGCAGCATCATCGTCTTTGTACGAGGTTATGAGCGCGTCGATTTCAGCCTTAATTTAAGATAGTGCAATGAACGATTCAACATAGAGGCCCTTATACTTGCTACTCTCCGCCCTTGCATCCTGAAGGCGATGCTCAATCGAGGATAACTTCCCTTGGAGGGAATCTCTCTCAGAGGTTATTTCATCCGCACACTGCTTAAGTCCAAGTATCTCAACATCCTTGGCTTTGAACCCTTCCCGCATCAGGGCATATTTCTCTTTAAGCTGCAAAGATTAGCCCGAAAGTGTTAAGTGCAGAGGTCGGGCAAGAGAAAAACAAAACATACGAAGACTATGTTACCTGCTCATCAAGATCACTCCATTCCCGAGATACCGTGTCTAAACGAGCTCGGAGGTTAAGCATTTCTTCCTCCCTTTTGGCAAAATGAGCCCTGAGCTCGTCCGCCTCCGATGAAAACCTCCTACACTCCCCCTCGTAATGGGTCAACTCAACTTGAAACTTGTCAGTGGTACGATTATAAAGCACTTTTGCCTGAAAGCATAAAGGAAGGAGAGTCATAGAAATAATTATCAAAGCTCGAAGCAATCGACAAAAAAAAATTACCTGTTTGCAGAGCCTTTCGGCTTCCTCGAAAATGAGTGAGGCGTTAAGTTCGGGATTCTTCTCGGCCATAGTAAAGAGCCCTTCAATACATCCTTCCCTCCGAGAGGTGCCCCCGCGTTGGAAGATTCTATATTATGGGCATCCTGTATCTCCCTCGGGGAAAATGTTGGAACCTGTATAGAATCTCCTACATCAATAACCCCGGCTAGATCGATCGGGGCCTTCGGCTCACAACTGGGCTTCCGTAACTCATTTACAGAGTGCCCTTCGGCCCGGGGAATATTTTTGCTATCAACCGGCTCAGGGACATCATCCGACCTACCCTCAAAGACCTCTTCGGCCCGAGGCGGAATGGCATCATCGACTTCTGGTTTAGAAGTCCTCGGATCAACTGTCATCGGCTCAGCAAAAGCCGAAGCAGTTACGCTTCCACTTTCCCGGGCGTTATCGGGGAATCATTTTTCTCGTTTAAGGCCACAGGATCAGCCTTAGACTTTTCTACTCTAGCCCTCTTTGGCTTCAAGGACTCAATCGACGATTTCCTCTTTCTCTTCTTCTCCTCATTTGGTTTTTGGAATATCTGCTTCCCCAGGCGGTGCTTATCTCATCAAAGAGGCCTCCCCTAGGCCTGCATAAGCATAGAGCATAAACACGAGAAGTTAGAATATATTCAAGGGATATCTCTTTTAAAGAACTCAGGTATTGCAAGAGGGAAGGCCCCACCATGATTTTTAGTTTCCCATCGGCCCCTGGCCAGTCGCTCCATACGCCCTCAGCATACGGGCAGGTCGAATCGAGCTGGAGAACCCAGCCTGAGAGATCCTTAACTGCATTGGGATACCACGCAACAGCTGCATCATCAAAGGGAGTCAGTTCAAGGGGAAGTTGGTACGAAGGAAAATGAAAAAATCTCAATTAAAGTATTAACTTACGATTCATACTCCATTCCTCAGGGAATGGAATACTTTCAACTGGAATCAAATCCGAGGTCCTAACTCGAACAAAGCGGCTCATCCACCCTCTGTCCTTGCCTTCATCGGTACAAGCAAAGAAAACCTTCGTGGCCCGATTTAGAAGCTTAATCAGACCACCCCGATAAAGTCGGGGACTGTACATTCTAATCAGGTAGTCGGGGGTTAAAGGAATCCCCTCGACCATATTTGCAAAATGCCTAATCATGTAAACAGTACGCTAAAGCGATGGATGAATCTGGCCGAGCATCACTTGATATCATTTGCATAAATCGAGAACCACGGGGTCTGTCGATGGTGAGGACAACTCTACCGAGAGGGAATCTCCACTTTCACCGCATCTCCCCAGCGGCAGTCGGCCTTCACTTTCTTGATGTTTGTTATTAGGCTAATATACCGGGACATTGGTTCACACCGTCACGGCTTCGAAGAAGATTTGTCGACCTTAAAATCAGAGATTGTTTCGCAGGGTCTGGGGATGTATTCCTCAAGACTTGGGGTTACTGTTGCCTTACCCTTAGAGGAACATGAAGATGATGAGGCTTTATCATCTCGGGGAATAGTTTTGGAGGCCTTCGTCATTCTTGCTGAAAGGTTTCAAAGGGAACGAGAAAAGCTGATTGAGAAAAGGATACAAGAAAGAAGTAATGAGAGCTCTTTTCAAAGGTTAGAAGAAGTAATGAAGGATAAGGGGCATAAGAAGGAGTACTTATAGGGGCCAACCATGCGCGTTGGGGAAAGCCAAAAGACAGCCAACCGCCACAATCAATTCGAGTCTTTTCAAGAACTATGCGAATATGACTTTTGGGCATCTCTCCTATCACATCAGTCGCTTACGTGACATGACTGACAGAATGATGGAAGCATTGAAAAGTTGGTGAATTCATACCGTTTCTTGTCTTTTCATTCCAAGAAACACGGGGACTATCTATATAAGGTAAAACCGGGGAAGGCTGATTTTTAGGCTTTTACCACATTCCGAGCCTCGACCTCGATTATATCAGAGCAAAATCCAAAATTAAACCGAAGTTCATTCCTCGAGGAAGTATTCCGATGGATCGATATACCTCGAGGCAGGGTAAAGATCGAAGACCGTCATAAGAAGGCGGGAAATTCCCAAAGGCACGTGGTTATAGCTGACAACGCCTACACAGATAGTACAAGTCCGTACTGGACCATTAAATAGATGTACAAGCTGTATTTCGTTGTAATAATTATACATGTACTATGTTGGGATTCTCCCTCCTATATAAAGGGGACCCTTGTCATTTTATAAGATGGATGATATTCAATACAAGAACAAGAACATTCTCTGCCTTCTAACTCAAATATTCTCTACAATTGTTCCATTGATTTATTGCTTTCTATTTATTGTGTTCATTGATTGTTCTTCACTTATTACTCATTGTTGATCATAAAGAGGCCATCTTCGAGGCCCTCAATACGGTTATATTTTCATCGGCCGCCCTCTGTCAAGCACTCGAGCTCGACCTCGAGGCCCTGTTTTGACCGGCTCGAGACCCCGTCTCTCAACAACTCGGTCTGCGTATTACTACTTTCCTTCGTTATTATCACACTTTCCTTACTTATATTTAGCATCTATTTCCTAACAACTAGTATTAAAATAGATCACATATTTACTATTTTCACAGTAAACAATTTAAGTAACTAAAAGTAAAAATTATATTTTTAGCATAGTGAGTGCAAGCAGCATGTTCCAATATCTATAAAAGGCATTCTACTTACTTGTCTAAGTCAGCAGAAAGCGGATTTGCATTTTGCCTCTAGGGGCATCTCACTGCAACACCCATTTTCAAGTTTCTTTCGGATTTCAATCTCAAGTTTTAATTCATAAAAGTTTAGATCCCTTTTATGGTTACTGTTAATTAAGCTAATTTTTTAAGAAATATTTGAAACCAATCCTAAAGTTATAAAACATATGATTTGATACGTCGAATAATTATAAAAAACTTACCAAAAATATAAAACGAAATAAAAACATAATTGCTCTCCACTAGAACTGTTTATCGGATGGATGAGGCGGATACTAATACTTAATGATTTGGCTTATCGGTTATCGACTTGTAAATATAATCTGATAGCTAACAAATAAGTTATCGGGAGTATCGGTATCAGATTAACGATTATCGGGCACTTATTATACGGTTTGCCGGCTAAATCAAATAGACAATGAAAATGACGTCAATAAAAAAAACAGTAGAAACTAGACAGATTATTCAGTCATAATCAAAATTACTCTCGATTTAAATAGGTTCCAACTATTACCAGAATTCCAAGAATTCTACTGGAAACTAGAATTTCAAGTCTTCAATGAACTGAAATTCATAAAAAAAAAAAAGACGACACAATCTCTTCGGGTTACGGCTTGCAGGGCCTTTAACATTATAAGTATGACTAAGAGAGAGAATAACAAGAACATTATAAGTATGACTAAGAGAGAGAATAACAAGAACTTGTTGTTGACTTGAAGTAGAGGTTAAGAGAAGATTGTTGTTTTGTTTTGACCAATTTTAGGGAGACTAATTTTGCTTCGATTAGGGAGAACTCGTTGCTGGAGATAACCTAAGATAGTGGATCGTTATCGTAAGAAAAACAAGTAGATAATATTGATTAAGAACAAGAAAGAAATAAGAACAACTTATCAAAAATACTATATCGTGGCAAGCCACTGCTTTGAAAGAGATTTCGGTCTGATTGAGTGCAAACCGTTAAGATCGGTCGCTCCCCAAGGTTACACAATACCTCCAAACACATGCATTCGTGACTGAAAGTTTAGAATTTGCACAAAACAGTTGTCCAAAAAGAAAAGAAGATAGTTGTTTTCTGTTTTAGATAATTCACGAAGAAGACTGCCTTTTATAGGCAAAACTGTTGGACAGTTACAGATGAAGAAATTAATTTGTAGCTGTTACACAAAATAAAGATGGAGCTGTTACAAGAATTAGCCACAACTGTTACAAAAATTAAACACAACTGTTACAAAAATTAAAGCATGACATTACAAAGAAATAAATGGAACGTTATAAATTCAATTCAAAGAGAATGAATTAGGACAAATTCTGGTAAGCTCAAAAAATGAAGAAGTAATTTTAGCAAAACCAAATTTGAAATAAGCCTCACATATATCTCGCGCACAGGGGGGAGGGAAAATCGACCCGTTTTGCCTCCAGGACCAGTTTGTCATGTGCGCGAGACCACTTGATCACGCTCAACTATGTCTTGTAGAAGACTAAGCGGGCGTTGTAAATATAATCCTGGGGT
>ML351124.1:0-10940 GCA_005239505.1 Nicotiana paniculata | reverse complement strand
CAGGTTTATTGATTGACGAGGTTAATATTGCTCGTAGCCTTCTCCCGAAGTCCAACTCGCCTAGTCAAGCTAATCCAATGCCTATATTCCGATGGAATCAGGATTAACAAGAACGCATTAATAATTCCCGTATAATAACCAAGCAAGGCGATTAGGTATATTCCTATCCTAACCGCAAATCCGCTCCCCTGAAGGGTTAAGATCTTGCTCTACCCAATCTTATATGCAATCTAGAATTCCCTCTCCCGAGTTCAACCCTAGATTCGTAGATAGTATTCAATTGGTGATCAAGCAATTAAATAATTAAGCGCAAGATTGAATAAACAAACCAATTAAGATAAAACAATAAGAATAATTCAAGCTTCAACTACAACGTTCATGTAACACCCAAGACTCTAGAACTAATAAACTATAAAACTAAAAGAAGAGAAGAGAAGAAAAACTAAGTAGAATCCTCTTTCAACGTGGTGTGTTCCTCCCTCAAAAGTCTCCAAACGAATTCCCCCTTAATGTGATGTTTTTGGGTCTATTTATATGTTTAGGATGAACCCTAAACATCTCCAAGACTTCTATTCTAACTTGGAAACACTTAAAACCCGTCAAAACTCAATTTCTGGCCGTTCCGGGACCCTGGCGTTTCAGCCCTAAAGCCTGGGTAAGGCCAGGCAGTCCCTGGCGTTACAGCCCTAAGGCCTGGGTAACGCATGGTCCCCCCAGGCGTTATGGGTCTAACGCCTGGGTAACGCCAGGCTGCCCCAGGCTGTTTGGCTTGGCGCCTGGCTATCCCCCGGGTGTCCCCTCTCGCGTATTCTTCGACGTATTTGCATCCGTTTAGCCCCGTTTCCATTTCCAATTCACCTACACATAAAATAAACCCTATTAGGCACATACGACGTGTATTTTATCATTAAAGCTCATAAAATGCGAGGGATATAATGCTTAAAATCACGAATTCTAGCTACTCATCATTACTCGTATTTTTCGAGGTAAACACACAGATCTGCTACTCTTTTTTCTTTCTTTTCTGTTTTATAGTGGAAGTGTCGCCTAATGACTTAAGCTATTTGATGTCTTAATCAGATGCAATATGGATAATTTAAGCATACTACTCTTCTGGATATATTCCTGCAAATTAATTTCAATTGACCTTAATACATGATGTATTAATTGGTAATGATGCCGAAGCATGTTTCCATGGCTGTTGTTTATCTGAAAGTAATTTTTGATAATCAACGTACTCTTTTAACAACTTAAAGCATGTTATTTTATTACATGGAAAAATGTTATTATTATTTCCTTATTTTTTAGTTGTCTCTTCTTCTTGCAAATTTATTGATCAGTATTTTTCTCCCTGTTGGTTCCCCATTTTTGGTCATGCTTGTTATGATATGTTGCCTATTTGCATGGATCTTTTGATTACCTTTTAAAATAAATGTAAAGTCATAAATCTTAATATTACTGAGATATGTAGATAAAAATATTGTGAGCCAACATTGTTCTGTTGTTGGATCATTTTGTTTTTATTTCAATTTCCTTCAAGACATTTTTGACTAAATTTCTGGATGAAAGTAAGACATATTTGTCATGAATAGAGATGATCTTGAGGACAGAGGCGGATCCAGGTTTTAAATTTTGTGGGTTCTGATAAAATTAAAGTTCCTTCCATGAATTCCAACCAAATTGAAGCGGAGATGAAGGTTCTAGAAAATGAGATAGAGAGAAAAAAATCTAAACTTTATATTTCATTCACAAAAATGATACAAGGTCTCAATATTTACAATGAGTCCCTACTCTATATAACTCAGGGGCAAAATAGTAAAAGTGGAAGTGAGGCTGGAAGAACCCACTCCCAACTTAGACAATTGCTGCAAATGGGCCTGACCAGGAAGGCTCTTAGTGAAAATATCCGCAAGTTGGGCACTAGAAGGTATATAATGCAATGAAATCAAGCCATCTTGCAATTTCTCCCGAACAAAATGACAGTCTAGCTCGATCTGTTTAGTCCGCTCATGAAAGACAGGATTCTTTGCAATTTGAATGGCAGGCTGATTATCGCAATGGACATCAATAGGAGTCAAATCAGTAACATTCATATCCTTCAAGAGGTGACATAGCCATGTTAATTCAGCCACTAATCTCCGAACAGACATGTACTCTGCCTTCGCTGCCTTCGCAGATGATAAAGAAACACTAATCTGCTTTTTCGGCTTCTAGGATATAGGACAGGACCCCAATGTAACAAAAAAACCACTAATAGATCGCTTGGAATCAGGGCAAGAAGCCCAATCCGAATCACAAAAAGTAGCCATATAAAAGTTAGAATTGTAAAGACCCGTAAATTTTCTAGACTAAAGACGATGCTGGGGTAGGTCCCCATATTGTTATAACAGTAGTAAATCTTAAAACGGCCTCTTTTTGGCGTAAAAAAAAGTACCCCAAGACTTAAAAGATGAAATTTTCCAGAATTGCACGGTTCTGCGGTCACTATGCAATCGCAAATCAGGTATGCGAATCGCATAGTGGTCGCATACCTGAAAAGTTGCTGTCCATTTAGAGGACAGTTATGCGGCCCATAATGCGATCAGATTTCACGAATGCGGGCCGCATAGATATCGCATTCTTGAACCTTTATTTTTGCGGAGGGAGTTATGCGACGCACTATGCGATTGCATGACAGGTATGCAGACCGCATAATGGTCGAATACCTGGGCTGTCTGCTTTTCTTTTTGGCCCATCTGAAGGCCATTTATGCGACAGGTATGCGGACCGCATAACAGGAATGCGACCATTCCTGACCGCATACCTGCTTCGGGGCTTCTAATTTTTAATTTTAAAACCCGACTCCCAGCTTTATAAAACACCCCTCCCCTTCATTTTTATCGGCTATCTGATCAAAATAGAGAGCAGTGAGAGTGGGTTCTAGTGAGAGAAGTCCCCATCGTCCCCAAGTTGGTTCTCCATTTCTACTCAGGCCTGGAATTAATTGAGTAGTCGTCATCTTCTTCACCATAAGAGGTAAGCCTCCACTCCATTTCCCCAAATTTTCAGATTTTAGTTAGGATAGAACACACATAGGTTGGTTCTTGAAGATGAGAATTAAGACCTTGCATGCATGTGAATAATCTACCATAATCTAGCAAAGGGAAGTAAGCTAGGGCAATCTTTCACTAAAAAGAGGCTAGTTAATCTAAAGGAACACATAGTATTTGATAAAATGCCCAAATGGGTTCAAGGTTCCTAACACTAAGTTTGAATGTGTCACATTGTAAATTAGATTGAAGACGTTAGAAGGTCCGGTGATTTGGGATAGAAATTAAAGGGAAATTCNGTTCAAGGTTCCTAACTCTAAGTTTGAATGTGTCACATTGTAAATTAGATTGAAGACGTTAGAAGGTCCGGTGATTTGGGATAGAAATTAAAGGGAAATTCCAACTCGAGGTATGTATGGCTAACTCTAATCCTCATAGGATAGACCCATTGTGCTCACTTTTCGGGTATAATTCTCTTGTTGGATATCTATGTAATTTATGTGTTCTATGTGCCTAATTGAGAAATTCTTGCTTCTATGTCATTCAATGCTAGTACCACATCGTTGTGCTACTTGAGTATATGAGTTGCGATCTTTATGTTCCTCCTTCTACTATGTGTGCGATCCTTGCATATGATGGGTGTGGTAAATATGAAAGATTGGAATGGTATGAAATATGAATCAAAAAGTTGTTATGATAGGAAATGCGGGTAAGAGATGGTAATGATGTGAAGTTGTGAAACATGAATTAATGGAATGGATGGTTATGGAATATGATTAAAGGATGATTTGTTGTGAAATGTGAATCAAAGGATTCTAATGATATGAAAGACGAATCAAAGTACAATATTTGTTGGGGATCAAAAAGGTTAAAAATGATGTAAGTAATCTAAAACACCCATAAATGTACCAGGAGAATGTCCTAGGGGTGAGAAGGCCTATCCGGTCTGGCTGGGATCGGACTCCAAGCCGTACACATTGATGACTTGATATTGTGATATGATTATGATTTGATGATGATTATTGTCCTCACTGTTTTCAGTTGAGATGGCTTAGCCGACCGGGCAGAGATCGGACTCCGTGTTCTTTGCACGAGCCACGGTGTTAGCCTAGCCGATTCGGGCAGAGATCGGACTCCATGAGAACAAGCCACGGTGATTATATGTGATGTGATTGAAATTCGGACCTCACCTAGGATGGCTTAGTCGATCGGGCAGAGATTGGACTCCGTGTGACAATGACACGGTGGATCAGTAATAATAATACAAAAGGAAACTTAAAAGTACATTAACCAAAAGATGGCAAAACGGGATGTGGGATGTGGTAATTCTTGTTGTGATTTTCCAGGTTTTAGTGTATTGTTATATGATACCTCTATTCATGTTTGACTGTTATTGTTTAACCTATTTGGAGTAGGTTTGTTCATACATGCTAGTACTATTCAATGGTACTAACGTCCCTTTTGCCGGGGGCGCTACATCTCTTATATGGATGTAGGTGGTTTCGTAGCAGGTAGCGCTGATTGCCGATAGTGGTGCCTTCCCTCCATCTCTTCAGCAGTCTTGGTGAGCCCCACTTCCTTTCGGGGTTGTGTGTAGTTCATGTTGACTCATTTTGTTTATGTCGTTTCTTTTGAGGTATAGCCGGGGCCTTGTTGCCGGCAAGTCTATGTATACTGCTGTTGATACCCAATTTTTCCTCAAACTATTTTTTTAAATTTGCATATATACCTCAAAATCACTTTTCATAATAACTGGCCTTTTTTCATAATTTTACCAATTTATTTTCCTATTTATTTAGTGTTTGATATTCAATAACTATTCATAATTGCATTACAAGTAATTTCAAATTATTTCTTAGCGCAATCTACCATTCTATTCCTGTCAGGATTTAATTCTTTCATAAATTAGCCAATTTTTGCATTATTTAATTATAACTACAATAATTTTATAATTATAGCCTAATCGTATATTTTATACCATTTTAATCACTGATTAGCCATTTTATATATTTTTTATTAGCTAATTAACTTAATTGTACTTATTTAACCTCAATTTCATTTTTTGTATAATTATTAGCTATTTTGTTAATTATTTATTTAATTTTAATTGGTATTTAACAATTAGCCACATTTATATAAATTATAGCCTAACTCTTAACCAACTCACCTGATTTATTTAACCCAATCTACCTAGCCCAAAACCCAAATCCTTACCCGGCCCAATTTCAAACCAATCTGAGCCGTTGATTAAATTAGATCAACGACCCAGATATTTGTTACCATAATTAAACCCAACTACCCCCCTCCGACCCTCATTCTCTCATGACCCCTTATCTCTCTACTCTCATCTCTCTCTCTCTCTCTCTAGTCTCTTTTGGAGACTTCCGTCTCTTCAGTTCCGATGAACTCCTTCATCTTCTTCGACCACTCCTTTGTCGGAGACCTTGAAGCCTTTGTCCTCTTGTATCTCATGGCTCTCCTATGCTGGTGATGTCCTCCCTAAGGCCCTCAAAGGGCGAGAACCCGTCTGCTTACACCCATGGTGTTCCTATCTACTTCAATCCTCCAAAGCTTGATTCCGAGTAGGGTTTATGACCCTGAGGCTCGAGCAAGTGCTGTTCGAGGTCTTTCTCATCTTCTCTGAGGTTTTCTGTAAAACCCTAAATCTTAAAAGTTTTCGATTCTTTTATATCTATGATAGATTTGTGTATGTTTTGAGCTATTTCGTTGTTTTTCTCAAAGATTCCCCGATTTTCTCTAAAAAAGGCTTTCCGTTTTCAAACTAAGGTTTCATGACCCCTCTTAAATGATTTTTCTATGACTTTTCAGTATTATCCTAAGGTCTCTACTGTGTTTTAACGATTCATTCAAGTTTCTCTATCTTATATGCGTTGTTGTGTTGAAATCCCTAATTTCTATTCCTAAACCCTAAGTTCCTGATTTGTCTTTGATAACATGTTTGCATATGTGTTTGCGTTTCATGAGCTTTATGATTCACTGATATTTTACCCTATGTTATTCATCTATGTCTTTGATTTTTTCTTGCTTTCCCGCTTATCTCACTGTTCACTCTGTAATTCATATGAATCCCTAGTTTCGTATGATTTCACTACTACGGTTTCTGACTTCTTGCAAGTTATTTATTCAATTCATGTTAATCTCCTTTAATTGATGTTATTCATGTTCGAATCCATGATTCTCTGTAATTTTACTTTGTTAGGGTTCCTCATTTATTATAAGAATCCCTGATTCCTTGTGATTTGAAAACCTTACTGATTTCTTATGGGATATTCTTACTAATTTCCGACCTTTAGTTTATTTCTTACCTTGTTACCTGGTTAATTTAATGTTTATTGATCCTTATTTCCTTAATTAGAATCTGATGAACCTAGTCTCAATTTCATACTTGTACTGGGTTAAAATTGTTTCCTTATATGTTATATGCATGTGAACTTTCCTTATTTTGTTATTTGCCTACTAGCCGTTTGAATTTAACCCCTTCGATTAAGGAATACCTATGCTGATTTTATATTGTTTGAATATTCCTTTCAGCTATATATGGTCCCTTTTCTTATTTGTTACTCACCGTTTGAGTAACTCCCTTAATCATGGTAGTACTTGAGCTGATTTCACCCTGATTAATACTAAGTTCCATAACTGTTGATTGATTCTGATTTTTACCTTACTTTTCACTCAGCTTTCAAAACTATATATATGCATACTTTTCTCTCATTACACACGAAATGATCTGTTCAAAATCTCTCTCTCACAATTAAAAAAAACTCTCTGCTCTCTCTTCTGTGCTAACTACTACTATTCTACGTTAGCCGGCTGCAAGCCAAGGCTAACTATTGTGCATCTCCTATTTCCTGTTTGTGTTACTGCTTTCTTCACTTCACTAGTATGTTCTAATTTAGATTTCAGTCCTCAAACCAACATGTTTCTACTACTGTTGTAATTCAGTATGCTTCTGATTTGTTTACTTAGTATTCAGCATGTATCTAGGATCCTGAACTCCCCTCTGCATGTTAAGTAAGGCTTTATTTGTTTATGACCAACATGATTCTGTATACTTAGCACCTACTTTTTAGATTCCTATGACTGGTACATTAGTTTAACCATGGTCTTAGTTGTTTTAAGTGTTAATCTAACCTAATACTTTAGTATACCCCCTAATCCTCTAGACCCTTAGGAGTTTCTGATTGTATGCCTGTGTGTATGTCTGCCTACTACATGTCTGCCCTCACATGCTCTGTATTTGTCCCTCAAATCCCATTACCCCTGTTTGTGATTGTTGGACTATCCCTAGTCCTTTGTGTGATGTTGAACTTCTATTCCAATCAAATTTCCCTCTTCAAAAAAACTGTTTTCTTACTTACCTTTTCTCAAGGTTGTTTTCTTACTTAAATCATTTAAAAAAAAGCACTCTCACATATAGTCTTAGAAGTCTAGGTCGTGCCTCTTTTGTGTGAGCATTGCCATGGGAACCTTGAGCTTCTTCTGAACTTTGACACACAGAGGCTGGCCATTCCACACTGCACATTACTCTTTGGCTATGTCTTGGTGTGAGCATTGCCCGGGATCCCCCTGAGCTCCTTAGGGAACTCTGACACACCCGGACTATGAAAGGCTATGAAACACCAAAGGCATTGAGGTTTGGAAGATCTGGGCCTAATTGAAGGCTCCCTATAGAAGTAACTTCTTATTTTTCCTTTGGTTGTGTAATTCATAATTCCCGGCCTGTAATAATTTGTAAACATATATTTGGGAATGGATAGTGAAAGGGGAGGGTAGTTATATAGGTTATCCATGTTAAAGGGTAGATATCATGCTTCTAGGTTTACATTTCTTACATGTGCACTAGAAATTCATGCTTAGGGCTGATTGTATGCAAGCATATCATGCATTAGATATCCTGTTCCTTAGGTCCATGTTTACTGTTTCAGCATCCTTATCATTTATCATATAGAAATCATGCTCTAGGATTAAACGTTAATATAAACCTGTTATTCATGTAAACCAGTTCTAATATGGCTGTAATGTTGTGGTACACCTAGGAATCATGCTTAGGATAATAATGCGCTAATAAACAAGTCATACTCATACTTGCCACATAACATGTTCAAATATTATGACTTTATGCATTTAGAAATCATGCCTAGGAATTCTGCATACCACCCATTATGCATCCCTATGTGTGCATATCAGATATCATGTCTTAGGACCTCATTCAACACCTAGTTTAACTACTGATTTTATGAGAAAAGCCCTAAAAAATAGTTTCACCATGTTTTCAAACAACTGGTAATAGTTCTGTATTTTTTGCAACACCCACACACGCTTTAATTACCTTCACGGGGTGGGAAGGGTAGAATATGGATATGATGACTGGTGCGCTAATACCACGTGTAGCCCCTCTTCGAGGAGTTATTACCGGGTATTGCATTAATGTGATCTATATTATTATAAACCTAGGACACCTTTATATGCTAGCTCGTAATTCCTTTTTAAAAGCTAATCTTCTTTACTGTTTTCTAAACATCTGCATGCTTAAGATTTAAATCCCCTCTTATTTGAGCCATTACTTGTTATTTTCTAGTTGTACAAATTCACGAAACCATTTGGCCGGGAACCACACTTGTGGATCCTGAGGGGTGCCTAAAACCTTCCCCTTAGGATAATTTCAAGCCCTTACCCAAATCTCTGGTTAGAAACGTAGTTATAATTGAACCCCTTAGGTTCCCTAACGCATCGTTAAAATCATTAGGTGGCGACTCTTCAAAATATGCAAACCCCTTTCCCAAAAGGAAAGAGTAGTCCCAACCAATGTCATAAACACGATATTCCGCGAGGAAGAAAAAGGGGACCGACAGCATGGCGACTCTGCCGGGGATATCCAGGCTTTTACCATTTCAAATTGTTTCGTGAATTTGTGCATTTAAGTTTAATTACTTGCACCCTTTCCTATTCCCTTTACATGCAATTAAATTTTTACTTCGGGTATTTACTTTTCTTCAAAAACGAAACTGACATGTCTCTTTGTTTCTTTTTGTAACTGCTTTAAATCATTACTAATGTTTTTACCGCTTTATTTAACGTGCAAATATGTGACAGCTTATTTTAATACTTATTGCATAAATCATGCTCAACATTCATACTCCACTCGTGCCAAACAAAATGCTATAGCAACGCTTGATGAGTGGTTGCGCCCTTCCTATATTATCACCCACTAAATTCGAAAAGGTTTATTTGCGGTAAAACTAGCCGATCAGCGGTGCAGTCGACGGTTCCGTGCCTTTCTCCCTTGAGTTGTCCGCTCAAGGGTACCAGTCTAAAACCCCATAGAAACCTTACTCTGTTGCACTGTTGCATGCATCATGGTCAAACCTAGTCAAGCTAAAGTGTCGTGCACGATAGCTTTTAAGATAGCCTTATCCAAAAGTCCACCGGGTTTCCCTAAACCCAAACGGACGCCCACACGTTCTGTGCATTTATTTGGAGAACTAAATGCTTCCTGCTAATTATTGACGTTAAATAGTCGAGTCCGGTGGGGGTAATGGCCTAACCTTATTTGCTTTGCAGAAAAAATGAGGCACGAAGTTCCCAGATTCGGCGTGGTCTCCAATATCCACCCAAAACTGTTTGTCAAAAGGCTGAGGGAGCTGCAGGCAGATACCTAGCCAGAACCTACCTGCTGCTGGGACTTCGCAAGCTGGGAAAACTGTACAAGGAAAGAAAGAGTGCCGAGTTTGGGGAAGGTCCTTCTGGGACCAAGTAGATAGGAGTGTCTTTATTTTTCTATCAATGTAATAAGGCCAACGGCCATCAGTGACTTTTATTTTTCGTCTATCGTTTTGGGATTTGTCTATTTTTCTTATCAATAAAATGAGGCATTTAGCATTTTAAGTTCTCCAAATCAATTTGTCGCTAGGCCTACCTCGGGCACAAAGAGGTTTCATTTCCGCATTATGTGTTTAAATACTACAATACTCTTTTCATGATCCTCACTGACTTAGTTACCTTTTGCTTATTTCTTTTTTCTTACTCCCCTCCCCAAATGTTAGTTCGTGCATTCTGGCATCATCATCCTATCGCACCAGATCCAAGGGCTCTCCACCTACTCCTCCCCCTAGTCCTCCTAAGGGAAAAGAATNGAATGTGATTGAACGGGTAGAGGCCACTGATGGCCGAGGTATTCAGGTCCTGCATGAGAACATGTCACCACTTGAACATAAATTGCTGAAGTTTCAGGAAGAACTCGATCAAGTCCGGAATCTGGCCAATTTATCATTTTCCCTCAACGTCCCTGACGTCAACCTTCCAAATGCTCAAAATCCCGCACCTCCACAAAATATCACAAGAAAGCAAAATCATCCCGCACCTCACCATCACGCCACTCCCCCAAATAACCAAACTCTCCCGACGCAGTGCAATGCTTGCCACACCTCAAATAACACTCCACTTCTCATCCCAGAACCTCAAAACCCCACAAAAGACCATGTCCACACCTATAACAATCCCGTCTATGTGGAAACCGTGACCCACTCCACTCCGCCTATCCCACAGGCATCCGAGTCTGACGAAAAGGATTTACTTATCAAGAACCTGGCCGAGGAGCTTAGGAAACTGACCAACGGAGTCCAGGGTGTTGAAGGAACCAAGGGAATTAAAGTGTTGAATTATGAAGACCTTTGTATCCAACCTGATGTCGAACTGCCCAAGGGGTACAAACCTCCAAAGTTCGAAATGTTTGACGGTACTGGTGATCCGAGAGTCCATCTGAGGACTTATTACGACAAATTGGTTGGGATAGGAAAATATGAAAGAATCCGCATGAAGATGTTCATTAGGAGTTTGAAGGGAGACGCACTATCTTGGTACATCAGCCAAGACCCCAAGAAATGGTCAAAC
>MDKI01102959.1:0-10328 GCA_005239505.1 Nicotiana paniculata | reverse complement strand
AAACTCTAAATACCTTCAGGACTCTATTTTCTTCAAGAATTTAATTATTTTTTAAAAAATTCACACATACCCAAAAGGGACTAATGTGTTACTTTACTTTTTCGCTCAAAAAATTATTGAAATTTGTGCTACATAACTAAAAAGAAAATACTATTTTTTTGTTTGAAAAAAAAAGTAATTTTTAACAACATGAAAAAAGTATTCATTTTGTTAAAATGAAAGAAAATATTTTTTTTATATCATGAAAAGAAAATACTCATTTTGTTGAAATGAAACAAAAAATACTTTTTCTACATCATAAAAAAAAGATTTTTTGTTGTAATGAAGAAAATACTTTTGTACATCATGAAAAAAAATACTCATTTTGTTGAAATGAAAGAAAATACGTTTTCTACATCATAAAAAGAAAGTGCTTTTTTTTTGTTGAAATGAAAGATGATACTTTTTACTATATCATTTTGTTGAAATGAAAGAAAGTACATTTTCTACATTATGAACAAAAAGTACTTTTTTTGTTAAAATGAAAGAAGATATTTTTTACTACATTATTTTGTTGAAATGAAAGAATTTTTCAATATTATGAAAATAAAGTATTTTTTTTAAATGAAAAAAGATACTTTTTACCACATTCTTTTGTTGAAATGAAAGAAAATATTTTTTCTATATCATAAAAAAGAAAGTACTTTTTTTGTTGAAATGAAAATAAGATATCTTTTACTACATCATTTTATTGAAATGAAAGAAAATACTTTTTCAACATCATGAAAATAAAGTACTTTTTTGTTGAAATAAAAGAAGATACCTTTTACTACATTATTTTATTGAAATGAAAGAATTATTTTTCTACATCATGAAAAGAAAGTACTTTTTTTGTTGAAATAAAAAAAGATATTTTTTACTACATCATTTTGTTGAAATGAAAGAAAATATTTTTTCAACATCATGAAAATAAAATATCTTTTTGTTGAAACGAGAGAAGATACTTTTTACTACATTATTTTGTTCGAATGAAAGAAAATAAATTTTCTACATCATGAAAAGAAAGTACTTTTTTTTGTTGAAATGAAACAAAATACTTTTTTTATATCATGAAAAAAAAAACTCATTTTCTTGGAAAGAAAAAAAAGAAAATACTCTATTTACAACATGAAAAGAAAGTAATCTTAATAATATTTCTATTTAGGAAGAGGGTAAGACAAGGTTGAAGGAGGATGGGTGGGTGAGGTAGGAGTGGAATAGGTGTGGGCGGTTGGTAGGGAATATGGGGAATAAGATGGGGAAGGTTGAAGAAGAGTTTTGAAAAATATTTTTTTTTTCTCAACAAG
The DNA here is from genome assembly GCA_005239505.1 of Nicotiana paniculata. Classification (NCBI taxonomy): domain Eukaryota; kingdom Viridiplantae; phylum Streptophyta; class Magnoliopsida; order Solanales; family Solanaceae; genus Nicotiana; species Nicotiana paniculata. Next base: position 9,003 of record MDKI01102959.1, on the reverse strand, counting down.
GAAAACATATTCCTTCAATTGAAGAATAAGATCATGAGAAAAATATTTTCAAAACCTTTAAGATAATCAAACATAAAACAATTAAAATATATTTTCCGAAAGATATTTTCCGAAAGATATTTTCCTTTCATACTAAACACACCCTACAAGTCTTTTTCTCCTCCTATTTTGTATGTAGACTGTAGAGGAGTAATACTTGGAGAGGAAGCAAATTGATCAATTTGGAACCAAAAGTTATTTTATTATTTCCCCTTTTAGTAAGAAAGAGAAGTAAACAGTAGAGAAGAGAAGTAATATTGAGTCAAATAGAAATAAAATACTTAATTAGAAATTTTTAATAATCGATATGTATTTAGTTTATATAACAACAGACCGAAGAAAAGTCACCAATTTGATAGAACATTGTTTGACTATGAACATCCAACTTGAAAAGAGACATTGGGGAATCATGAACGTCTTCTAGTCAAATAACATATCAAATATTTAGTCGGACAAATGATAGAAAAGAGACACTCAAAAAAGGATTTGACCAAATTAATTAATTAATTAAAATATGCTTTATTCATATGGATTCCTATTTGAAAACCTCATCCACTTAACAGAAATTAGTAAAATATGAACTCGAAGTTTCATTCGAGGTTTCCTTAATTGATCTTTTTGACTCGACAGTGATAACTTTGCATGGTGATGAGTCCATGGGACCCCTAATAATCACATCTGGTTACCTCTCTTGTTATATAAATTAATTTCACAAATAAGTACTACTACTTGATTCATTGTATCGTAGTATCGTAGTCAGTGGCGGAAGCAGAATCCCCACGAAGGAGGTTAAAAAAAAAAGTTAAAAATGATTATAGCTAGGGGGATTTGAACCTATGATCTTAGGAATGTTTTGAACCCCCTTGACCACTAAGCTACACTTTTGGACTGTGTTAAAGGGGGTTCAAAACTTAATATCTAAAGGTAAAAAATAAATTTTGTCTTATATACACAGTGTAATTTTTCGACGAAGGGTTTCGGGTGAACCCCTTTCCGCCCCCCTAAATCTGTCCCTGATCGTAGTTATAATATTAGCATAATCAAAACTGAATGAAGAAATATTGATTTTAGCAATATTACTAGTACACAAGATGAACATATCTATGTATAATCTTAAAATGGAAATAGTAAGTTTTTTACAATCAAATAGGGAACAAAAAAAATTCCCTTTTGCCTTTTCTCTATTGAACGAGAAGTACAACACCCTTACCCCAGAATGAATTACTTTCAAGCATTTAAAGCCAAATTCTTGGCACAAAAAAATTTCTGTTAGCATATCACTTTATTCTATCAAACATTTACAAAGAGCCAGCTCCATGCAAGGAACTATATATAGTACTAACTAATTAACTTTTCCTGGTAATACTTTTTTAAACATAAGATATTTTACAGTGACAAAAAATAAGGAAACCTCTTCTTCGTGCAGCCATTTTCACGACGTGTTCCTAGAGCAGAAGGTAAGTCTCCGATGGCTGTTTCATCTGTTGCTTGGCTTGCTGTTGGGACCAGTAAGCATGGGCGGTGAGGACCCTGTCCAAGAGCTCCTGTGGCACGGGCTCGCCCCTCCTTTGCTGAGGAGATATTCTTGCTGTGTGCACAAGAGTTTTCCATTTGTCCTAAACATCCGTCAATTAACCTCAATATGTGTATCAAGATTCAAAAGAAGAATGGCTCATGACTATTTTCTTTCTTCTTTCCAGGTCATTCACAGAAGATTTTGTTAAGTATTAGAAATGTTAAAGAAAATATTGCATACAAACATGCATGCAAGTACGCCACTTTTAAAAACCAAATGATTTCTTAGCTGCTTGAAGAAGCAACAGATGGATAAGACTCCTCAGATTGTCAAATTAGTCATGCCAAGAATGAACTAGATAATTAAGAAAGCAAAGCATAAAAGTCAAAATAGGAAGAGAGATCCCGGCAGGCAAGACAACAATTGGCTGTGGATGGTGCGATGTTAAATAGCAAGAGACTCTGACAAATGTTTACCTTCAAATCAACATAAGTTCTATGTTTGGCATTATCAAAAGCTCGCAGTTTCACATCACGCCATCTGCCAAACAACAAAACAATAACTGAAAAACTGAAAAAACAAATCAGAGGTCTGCACCCCGGCCCACATTGTACTTCATTATCACTTAACAAAAGCCCTGGTTCGGGAAGGGGGTGGGGGAGTTTGGGTGAAGATGTTGATGAAATTTGATAGATTTATGAGTTTTTTTAAGATCCCAGGAGCTGTAACTTGTTGTACAGATACATAGCACTCACTTGGTGCTCTTTTGTGAAGAAATACCCTTATTTATAATAAAAGTCAATAATAATCTAGAATACCATACACAGCATAGCTCATTTCAGCACTAATTATGGTTATACTAAACATACCTTCCTGTTCCAAGCTTCTCAACAGCTTGAACAAGTGCTTCCACTTCCGCAACAGAAAAAGGTCTACGGATTCGACGCTGCGTGGCCTCAGAGCGCTTGGGCTTCCGCAATGGAACTACGGCCAAGGCTTCTGCATTTTCCGCAGTTACTGGAACCAATGCTCTTGAATTTGCAGAAATTTTCTCTAATGCTGCGTAATGAGGAGATGGAGCTGAATCACGATCATTTTCAACAAAATTATTCAAACTTGTTCCTGTATGATCATCAGATCTCCCCTGCTGAATGCCAGTAATAGCAGGAGATAGGCACCTGGTGATATATATATAGTGCAAAGTCGTCAAGACTACTTTTGATTCTAGCATGTTTCTAAGAAGATGTAGTTTCCAAAACAAAGCTCAAAAAATTGAACACGCAATAAGCTCCTGCACATTTCCACAAAAGAAGTAGGAATACTAGCCAAGATAGAAACACTAGAAAATATAGAAACAACCCACCAAGGGTAGTAAGAAGTTATGAATTTCTAATTTCAAAACAACCGCAGGTATATATTTAGCCATATAATTTGCTGTTAAACTGAAGTAGCAGCAGAAGCTCTATAATATCAATGGCTACGGTCCTAATACCCATCAGAGATCGATAAATAGAATACCTTGTTAGCGGTTGAGGTGTATCACAAGGAAGGACACAAGAACGACAATCTGGACCAAGAGGTGGAGAAGCCTGAATGGGATTGGGCTCCAGTGAAAAGCCCAGAGCATCAAGCTTGTAATCATGAGAAATTCCAGTCTGCAATAAGGTTTTGTTATCATCTCTAACCTTCTTACCCTGAAAAACCACACCGATACGTAGTCCACCGCCAAGTATAGCAGTCACTGCTTCCATTACGGTCCTCTGCAAAATATTACGAGCATGAATAGTGCTTTTCCAAACTAACATTCAAAAAGGAAAATGTGGCACAAGCAGAATACTGATGATAGAAATTTATTGAGGAAAGTGAATTAGTATTTGAAGGTAACGCTTTCACATGCCTTTAAAGAACCAACAGTTGCATTTTCCGGAATCTCGACAAAAAGTTCAGGAACCCTGAAGGATTTGATTCTAAACTTAACTGCGTGAAAGGAAAAACATTCCCATATTAGAACCTCTTCAAATGACGGAGCAAGGAATACAAGAGAATTCACGTGATAACTCCAAAAGAAGGCTCTCTCACCACAGGAATCACTAGGCTTGAAGGATGCACGACCTCCATTGAAGACTGACGTCCCAGCTGCTGCACCGCCTGTCAGAGTTGATATGCAGATGTAAGTAAGTATCAATAAGGATCGAAACATACAAACATTTATGCACGCAAGTAAAAACTGAGCCATGTCCATGTTGCTGCATGAAAGGCATAAACTGTGAAGCGAACAAACCTTCCGAAGATGCTTTACTATAACACGAAGTATTTCCATGTAAGTCACTTGTTGGAGAACTACAAATTCCATCGGTACTCATCTCACCATCAGAATTAGAGAAGGAGCCACATTTGAAGAGCTTTCTTTTCTTGAAAGGAAAATCCCTCTGAGACCTTTGGTGCTTGTAGGCACTGTTTCTGTTGTGGTAAGCATGCATTGTTTTCCCACCTGGAAAAATCCTCCTCGTGTCAAACCCCGGAGCAAGTGAATATGAAGGGTTGCAAAAACAATAAACACTTACCAGTATTGGCATGCCCCTCATTGTCAGATTTCAGATTTTCTTCCCAATATTTGGAAGCTAGTAACTTCTTAATTGGGCGATCTCGTACACGTGGTGTTGACCCGGAGGCCTTATTTGGGGTGCTTGGTTGAGTGCACCCAGAGTTTTCGTCATCATCTCTATTATCTAACTTTACATCATCTCGGATCACCGGAAAGGACCTACAAGGAGCAGGATACGGAGATAAAGATAATCTTACACTATCATCTGAAGTAACAAGTAGTGTTGAAGGTTTCTTATCCCAAACATCAGGGAACTCTGAACTGGAAATTGCAGCCCCCTTACTTGTAGAAACTTTAGCATTATTTGACAACTCAATTTTAATCTGTTTATCACTTTCCGTGTCTAATATACAACTTGAAAATACTCCATGTTCCTCTTCCCTGCTTTCACCATTTACAAATTGTTTAGCAAAGGGGAACTTCTCTGAGCAATCAGAACTCATAGTGACAGATGCAGGCCCAGAGATGGTATCATTTTGAGCATGTGGCAGTTCACTTAAAGAACGATTTACAACTGGAGCTTGTGAGACAAGCTCAGAAATGAAGAACCCCCGCTCATAACAGCCTTCAGCATAAGATTTTTCTTTTATCTTCTCATCTTTCACAATTGCATTTTGCTCCTTCCCTCCAGCAGAACCCGTAGAATCAGGCGAGCTCTCTCCCTCGCCCAATAACTTGCCAGCTACAGTAGCTAACAAGTCAAAGGGACACGTTCCATCGCCATCAGCTTTCCTCCTAATAGTGCCCCTTCTCTACAAAAATTGCCAGGGAAATAAGATCAGGATAAGTGCCTCAATAGCAGAGGAATACACTTATAAGTCAAAATAATGGATCTGAAAATTGAGATTACCCTAGCCGATCTGGTAGCTCGAGGTATAGGAGGCACCTGATAGCCATTGAATCCATAGTCTAACCTCTTCTGCGACACCATATCTCAGAAACCATCCCAAGAAATATCCAGCGAACACAAAAAAACAGCAGATTTTTTACAGTCTAAAAACTTCATGCTACACAACTCTTGTGGTCAACTGCACCAAATAGTCTAACAAAGAAGAGCCCTGCAAAATCACAAGCATTATAATTCAAGATATTTAAGCAAAATAACATTAAGTTAAATCATAAATTAAGTGATACTTAAAATAAAGTTTAAAGTGAAACAAAAGGATCCTAGAGTTGAAATTCTCTTAATTCAGGGAAAAAGGTAAAAGAAAAGAATCATCACCGTTTGATAAAGCACCAGATGCCTGTAGAGAAACAAATCCTACAAAGCTAGCACCTTTATACTGCAGAACTTTATGCCAAACTCAACCCCTCAGCATCATAATCTTTGTTTATTGATACTTAAATGCTGATTATCAACCAAGATATTAGGGATGATCGATTAAGATCTGATATATTTAAATCATATCTAAAGCGGTTGTCAGCCCCTAAGTTGTGCTAGATTTCTGAGTAACTGAAAGCTTCCCATCTTAAATATGCAGTTCAAACTACACCTCTTTCAACCATGATTCGCTGCTTGATCAGGACAAAATTGAATGATGTCATAATCCTAATCCAAAATGCAATGAGCAGGTAAATAAGTAGGGACATTAAATGGGATCCTTATCGCAATTGAATGACAAAAGTAAAAGCTATTTCCAGTAGATATTACTTGGAATTGCTAGATCTCAATGATTTTCAAGGTTTTCCTCTCCAACAAATAGAGAAAAAGGAAAAGCAAGTTTAAGACCTGCAGTGTGATATAGCCATTACCAGATCAGCAAAACAAGAATATAAGAAACATATAAACCTAAATGCTGATAGAAGAAACATAAAAATCTGAAGTTCCAACATGACATGTTTTATGATCAGTCGGAATAAATGCTATACATGAATCAAACCAGTGGTCTTAGTCACAAAATTTGGTCTTATTCATCTGACTAGAATATGTTCAACAAAAGAAAATATGCAATACATAGAACCCTCTTAGATATTATAAACTCCATAAAGTGCATCCTTAGTTTAAAGTACAAAGAGAGCATTTTCTCCCGAGGATAAATTACATTGTTGCAAATTTAAAATAGGGAATACTAAAAACCAAAAAAAACCAGCCCAAAACCCTGACAGAATAACACCAGAAATGAAATCATGAGTGCCAACACCCCCCCCCCCCCCCCCCCCAAACAAGTACCATAACATCAGATCAACCAAACTAAACAAAGGGAAATATTGATATATCCAATTATCCAATCCAACGGACCCTGAATTTCAAAGAAGGGAACCCAAGTGGAAAAAAGAGAGAAGTTTTTGGACATTAAATTCTGCAAATAGCAGCCCATTCTTTAGATCCAAGAGATAAGGCTAGAACCTAAAAGTCCACCAAAATTTTTTCTGTATTCAGAGGAAAGGTAAAAGGTTGGAAGTTAAGAATTCCAAGAATCCTCTGTTTGTTACAGAGAAACCTCATAAAAAAAACACCAAACCATCAAAATTTACCATGTGCATTCTGAAAAAGGACAGTTTCTTTAACTTCCTCTCCAACCAAACCAAGTTCTGAACCAAAGATCATAACTTTATGAATTTGAGAACAAACCAAAAACAAAAAAGAACAACACCACCTTAAAAACCAAATTTACGTCTAAAGTCACCACAATTTCCATTCAAATCCAAGAATCACCCATGAAAAGACAAATTCCCGTAGAATTTAAAAGAAACAATATAATTCAGGATCAGAAATGAGCAGAGAAATCAGAGAAGAAACAAAAAAAGAGATCACGAGAATTATATACCCCATAAGTTACGTAAGGATGAACAATCCAATGTTTTGTTTGTTGTTCATGGCCAAAGAAAAACCCTGAGAAATAAACCACCGGATGTATGTCTTAAACCCCCAGTTCTTTATACAAGTTACTGGCGCTAACGGTAAAAGCCCCGTAGATGCACTGCCAGTACCAGGTTTCTGTCTCAGAAACTACCTTAAGACCCGGTTACTCGACAACTGGTGGGCCCATATCCTCCCTGCCAGGTTGGCCGTACATGCTGCCACGTGGAACAACTTTCGAATCAACTGCTCATCGATAAAAACGTTGAGTCACGAACCCAGGGTATTTTCTTTGAATTTTGTGTTTTAACTATCGTTTTATTTTATTCTCGCATTACATTTTTCTTTTTTTGTGAATTTTAAACTTCCGTAGAAGTTGTTTCATTTTCCTTTTTAATGTCTTAAATTACTCAGATGAAATATGACTAAAGCATGTGCAATTTAATAATATTCTCCGACTAATTGGATTAAGCTTTGAAGAAAGTCCAAGAAAAGATTAGATGATATATTAGTAGTATTCTAATTCTATAAGCATCAAAATAAGAAAGATTCATTCATTAGCCGCATATTCATTGATTTCGTAACTTAGCAACAAATTTAAGGTTGTCTTTTTCTAGTTATGTCAATACCTAGAGAAAAAAGTAGAAATATTACCAAATTAAAATGAATATAAGAATACATATTAATCAATCGTGTTATTTTTAATAAAATTTATGCAAAAAGATGTGTGTCATGTCATGCATTTTTTTTGTTTTTGTTTTGTTTTGTTTTTGTGTCATGCATTTTAGTTTATGCAATACTCAATTTTCTTAAATCCTTTTAAAGACTTGTTTATATTTTTTGGTTTCATAGACGAAAACAAAAACAATAAAGTTACGTACGTCTTGAAGTAGTTATATATCCTACAAGCAAAGTGGTCATAGATCTAGTTCCATGTCTCACCAATTTTACTTACGTCCAAACTGCTTGGTGAATATCCCTTTCTAGTTCTGATGGGATCTAGATTCAAATTAAATCATTTGAGTTAATATTATAGTTTATGTTCAAGATTTGAGTTAATAATTGCACGAGTAAATTAATTAACTTTAAGAAACACACTTCAATTAGGTGACGGTTATAACGTTATAGGGATAAAGTTTGTTTGTCGTCTCTTGCAGTGGACGGTTGTTGACACTTGACACCTGTCCGATTTAGACAAAAGATAGAGAAAAAGGGACTAACGTTAGATTCTTATATCCAAAATAAAAAAGAATAAAAAGTAGAAAAATTACCGAAGATTGAGGATTAAGGTTTTACAGTTGAGTTCGACTTGTTGGGAGGTTTTGTAGTAAAATAAGGGTAGATAAAACCTGGCAGGGAAAAATTGAAAGGGCGAGGTGTGTGTTTAGGGACAAGTTCTCCGATAAAATTGGAACAAAAATCCCTTTGCCCTTTATTCGACAAAGAGAGGATAAACATTGTTACTATTCTATAAGTCCCACTAATTTATGTTATGGGTTTTTTTCATTAACATTTTCTTGTTCATTCATTTTTTTTTTCTTTTCCTTTTTTTCCTTCCACAAAAAAACAAATTAATAAAAGGTTGATTTGGAGTGAAGTTGCAACCATTTGATTACAAATTACAAGTAATTTAGTTTATGGCACACACACTTGAAATGGAAATACTACTATATGATAGTGTGTATGCTGCTTGCATGGTTAGGGATTAATTTTAGCGCATACACATAAAAAGGAATAACTATTAGGAGACATACAATATTACTAGATTATGAACAAATTACAAATAGAAAATTATATTTTCTTCTAATTATTACATGGTTAGATATTGAGATCCAATCATCACTTGATAGTCAGTTTCACTTTTCACCACCTACACGGAAGGTTCAAATATGATAAGTAATGCATCTTTCTCCTTTATGTTGGCTTCTTAGGCCTTTCCTTCCTGTGTGGATTAAAAGGTACTTTTTAGACCAGTCTATTTTGTAAAAATTGCACGGGGCGCCCTATTTAGGCGCCTCTCTTTAATTTGTACCCGCTTTGTTT
>MDKI01039983.1:0-26910 GCA_005239505.1 Nicotiana paniculata | reverse complement strand
ACTCGGAACTCGGAAGTCTTGAAGAGGAGGAATTAGGGATTAGGGAGGAAAATAGGGTTCTGGACTTCTGGCTTCTGGGCTTCTGGATGGCTGAGTACTGACTGGCAGTCTATATTCTATTTTTGTTAGGGTAAAGGAAAGTGAAAAACGAAAATAATAAGTTAGGGGTATTATAGAATAAGGGGTATTATATAATAAGGGTATAGTTGTCTTTTTAGTATATCTTATCGATTTATCGATAAGTCGATAAGCGAAGTGGACAAAATCGAAATCGAAATCGATAACTCGATAAAAAAAATTTCGGAATCGAAATCGATAAATCGATAAAAAATAATTGATTCGATTTATCGATAAACCGATTCGATTGCACACCCCTAGGTCTATCTGGGTACCCATCTCACTATGCAATGCTCTTCAGAAGTGCAAGGTGAACTGAGGACCTCGATCTAATATAATGGACACTGGCACACCGTGCAACTGGACTATTTCCCGAATATAGATCTGGCCCAACCTCTCAGAGGTATATGTAGTAGCCACTGGAATGAAATGCGCCGATTTGGTCAATCTATCCACAATGACCCAAACCGCGTCAACCTTCCGCGAGGTCGGAGGCAACCCAACTACGAAGTCCATAGTGATGCATTCCCACTTCCATTCAGGAATGGGCATCTGCTGAAGTAGGCCTCCTGACCTCTGGTGCTCACACTTAACCTGTTGGCAATTAAGACACCTAGCCACATACGCCACAATGTCCCTCTTCATCCGCCTCCACTAGAAATGCTGCTTCAAATCACGATACATCTTCGTAGCACCAGGATGAACATAATACTGAGAACTGTGTGCCTCCTCTAGAATCCTCCCTCTCAGGACATCGACATTAGGAACACATAAACGGCCCTGAAGTGTCAGAACACCATCCTCGCCAATAGTAACCTCCTTGGCACCACCCTAAACCATTGTCTCCCGTAGCTCTGCCAAGTACGGATCATCAAACTACCGAGCCTTAATCTCTCCCAATAACGAAGACTGAGCAACCACATGTGCTAAAACTCGGCGAGGCTCTGAAAGGTCTAACCGCACCAGGAGATTAGCCAAGGACTGAATGTCCAAGGCTAGAGGTCTCTCCTCTACTGCAATATAAGCCAAGCTACCCATACTCTCTGCCTTCCTACTCAAGGCATCTGCTACCACATTTGCCTTGCCCGGATGATAAAGAATGGTGATATCATAATCCTTCAACAACTCAAGCCATCTGCGCGGCCTCAAATTAAGATCCCTCTTCTTAAACAAGTGCAGCAAGTTGCGCTGATCTGTATAAACCTCACAAGACACCCTATACAAGTAGTGCCTCCAAATCTTAAGAGCATGAACAATCGCCGCCAACTCTAAATCGTGCACCGGGTAATTCTTCTCATGAACCTTCAGCTTGCACAAAGCATAAACAATAACTCTCCCTTCCTGCATCAACACACATCCCAGACCGACGCGTGAAGCATCGCAATACACTGTATATATCCCTGAACCGGAAGGCAATACCAGAACTAGTGCTGAGGTCAATGCTGTCTTGAGCTTCTGAAAGCTCGCCTCACACTCGTCGGACCGTCGGAACGGGGCATCCTTTTGAGTCAATCTGTCAATGGAGCTGCAGTAGAAGAGAACCCCTCCACAAATCGGTGATAATATACTACTAGGCCCAAAAATCTCCTGATCTTTGTAGCTGTAGTAGGGTGCAACCAACTCTGAACTGCCTTAATATTCTGAGGATCAACCTTGATACCCTCTCCGGATACCACATGCCCCAAGAATGCCATGGAATCCAACCAGAACTCACACTTGGAGAACTTAGCATATAGCTTCTGTTCTCGCAAAGTCTGGAGCACAACTCTCAAATGCTGCTCGTGGTTCCCCAGGCTACATGAGTAAATCAAAATTTCATCAATGAAGACAATGAAAAAGGAATAAATATATAGCCTGAACACCCTGTTCATAAAGTCCATAAATGCTGCTGGGGCATTAGTCAAGCCAAAGGACATCACCGGGAACTCATAATGGTCATATCTCGTACGAAAAGCGATCTTCGGAACATCTGAGGCCCGAATCTTCAACTGATGATATCTCGATCTCAAATCAATCTTAGAAAACACTCGAGCACCCTACAACTGGTCAAACAAATCATCGATGCGCGGCAAAGGATACTTGTTCTTAATGGTGACCTTGTTCAATTGGAAGTAATCAATACACATCCACATGGACCCATCCTTCTTCTTCACGAATAGAACTGGAGCACCCCACGGTGATACACTCGGTCTGATTAACCTCTTAGCCAATAACTCCTCAAGATGCTCCTTCAACTCCTTCAACTCTTTCGGAGCCATACGGTACGGAGGAATAGATATAGACTGGGTGCCTGGAGCTAAAGTAATGCAGAAATGAATATCATGATCCGGAGGCATGCCTGGAAGGTCTGAAGGAAATACATCAGCAAACTCTCGAATCACTGGCACTGAATCAATCGTCGGAGAATCGGCGGTGGTGTCCCGTACATAAGCAAGATAGGCCAGACAACCCTTCTCGGCCATATGTTAAGCCTTCAGGAATGAGATAACCCGGCTGACTGCACTAACTGAGGAACCTCTCCACTTCAGCCTAGGCGACTCGGGCATGGCTAAAGTAACTATAGGGAGATAGCCAATCCATGCCCAGAATAACCTCAAAATCAACCATGTCGAGCAATAGAAGGTCCGCTCGAGTCTCCAAACCACAGAAGGTAACCACACAGGACCGGTAAACCCGATCTACCACCACAGAATCACCCACAGGAGTGGACACATATATAGGAGAACCCAAGGACTCACGAGGAACATCCAGAAAATGAGAAAATAAGACTGAAACATAGGAATGGGTGGATCCTGGATCAAATAACACTGATGCCTCTCTACCACATACTGAAATAATACCTATGATCACGGCGTTTGAGGCCACTGCATCTGATCTGGCCGGAATAGCATAGAACCTAGCTGGAGCACTGGAAGACTAAGCTCCGCTAGAGTGAACAGGAGCTGACTAACCTTCCCCCGACTGGCCTCCACCTCTAGGACGACCCTTACCGACCTGTCCTCCACCTCTAGGTGGCCTAACAGCTGGTACTGGACCCATAGGCTGATAACCCTGATGCACTGCTTTGCCCCGAAACCTGGGACAATGCCTCTTCATATGACCTGGATCCCCACACTCATAATAACCTCCAGGCATCATAGCCTGCTGCCCCGAAGAGGAACCTTGAATGGCCGGAGAGCGATGTGTACTCTCTGGCATAGCACTAAAGTAGGGACTGGAGGATCTCGGATGACTGGAATAACCATTGGGTGAACTCTGAATGGCTGGAGGGCGGTAGGAATGCTCTGACACTGCGGAGAGGTGGTGGGGGTGATAAATATGAAGGCCTGTTGGGCTGACCACTACCAAACTGACCTCTGCCCCTAACTGGGTCACCTCTGAAATCTCCAGAGAGTCTAGCCCTCTTGTCCTGCTGCCCCTACTCCTTGCTCCTCAACCGATACCCCTCGATCTGGCGGGCAATATCCACCACGAGCTGATAAGGAGTACCCATATCTACCTCTCGGGCCATGGTGGCCCTAATACCTGGATGCAACCCAGCCACAAATCTCTGCACTCTCTCAGCATCAGTAGGTAATTTCATGAGTGCATGGCGAGACAACTCTGAAAATCTAGCCTCAAAATCTGTCACTGACATCTGTCCCTGCTCCAGCTGCTCAAACTGATACCGCAGCTCTTCCCTCTCAGAGGGTGGGATATATTTGTCTAGAAACATTTGAGTGAATTGCTCCCAAGTGACAGGACGAGAATCTGTTGGCCTGCTGAGAATATAAGACTGCCCATCTGCGAGCTCTGCCCTCCAACTGAAAGGTAGTGAAATTCACTCCATGGGACTCTAGTATCCTCATGTTGTGTAGTCTATCCCTGCACCTGTCAAAAAAATCATGGGCATCCTCGCCTCGCTCACCCCCCAAGCCTGGAGGGTGAAATCGAGTCCATCTATCCAATAACTTCTACGGATCACCATCCGCAGCTGGTTTGGGCTCAGGTGCTGCTGCTATAGGCTGAACTCCACCCACGGACAGTGTACCCGGGGTATGATGTAATGCTGCTGCCTGACCTGCAGCCTGGACGGTAGGAGTCTGGGGCCCCCTCCCGCCTGAGATGTGGAAGGATCTGCTGGAAATAAACCAGCCTGGGACATAGTGTCCATAAATCATATCATACGGCCCATGACCTCCTGGAAGCCTGGCGCCGTCATAAAGTCCACTGGAGCAGGATCTGCTGCGGGCACCTCACCCTGATCCTCTATAGTAGGATCCTCTGGTGGTGGTGCAACTGGAATAGCTCTGGGACGCTCTCGTCCCCTACCTCAGGCCCGTGTCCTCCCCCGGCCTCTACCACAACCTCGGACAACGGGGGTAGCGGCCCCTCACGGGTCTCCTGAAGATAAGTACAAACGTCTCCATACCGATCCACAAGACTCTACTAGGTTTGCCCGTGACTCGTGAGACCTACGTGAACCTATAGCTCTGATACCATGTGACCCAAAATCCTAACTCAGGTCGTGATGGCGCCCAACACCGAGGTCAGGCAATCCAACACCCAAATAACTAAGGATTTTCACATATTTGATTAAATATCCCAACACGTGCCAAGTTTTAAAGTTCAAAACATTAATTGAAAAAGATAATTAACCAATTTAACCAAAAGAAGTCATAAGGAGGCGTGAGCCAATATATATATACAGACCCGTAAACCATAATATCTACCACATGTGCGCCAAGAACTAGTGTCACAAGTCCTACGGGCATACTAACAGTTAATACAAAAGATATAATATAATTGTCCCACTTTCTGGAAGAAATAGACGGGAATAACAAAAGAAACCCCATGGTGCTGCCGAGGATCGTCAGGAGAAGCAGCTCACCGTGAAGTCAGGTCCAATCTATACTCAGAATCAAGCTCCGGTCTGATAACCAGATGCACCGGCCTCAGAACCTGTACAATTAAGTACAGAAGCGTAGCATGAGTATATAAACAAATATGTACTCACCGAGTATCCTGCCTAACCTCAAAGAAGTAGTGACGAGAGGTCAACTTGACACTCACTAAGGTCCAACAAAATAATTTAACAAGATATGATATCAGTAATAGGAATACGATGATGATAAAAACAGTAAAAATTGAAGATAACTGTGATTCAAATAAATACTGGAAGTAAATAAACAATTACTACTTCATTTCCCCCAAATATGTAACGACCCGACCGGTCATTTTGAGCTCTAGCGCGTCGTTCAGCGGTTTAAAATCGTGAGCAGCTCCATTTCAGGTATTATGACTTGTAGGTGTGGTCAGAGTTGAATTTCAAGAAGTTTAGAGTTGATTTGGAAAGAAAATTCTCATTTCAGAAGCCTTAAGTTGGTAGAATCAACTAAGATTGGAATTTTGAGTAAACGACCTCCGATTCAGGATTTGAAGGTTCCAACAGGTTTATATGATGATTTCGGACTTGGGCGTATGTCCGGGTCGGGTTTTGGATAACCCGGGAGTGTTTCGGCGTATATTGTGGAAGTCAGCATTTTTGAAGAATTTCCTAAGTTTGGCTTGAAGTGCATTTCAGTGATGTTGATGTCCGTTTGGGATTTTGAGTCTGGGAATAGCTTCGTATGGTGATTCTAGAGTTGGGAGTGCGGTCAGAAGTGAATTCGGATGTCCGGAGGTCATTTTGAAGTCATTTGGCTAAAGATAGAAATTTGAAGGTTTTTGAGATATCCAACCGGAAGTGGAAATTTTGATATAGATGTTGGAATGCGATTCCGAAAGTTGGATCAGGTCTGTAATGTCGAATATGACTTGTGTGCAAACTTTGGGGTCAATCGGACGTGATTTGATAGGTTTCGGCATCGGATGTAGAATTTGGAAATTTGTAAGTTCATAAAGTTGGGATTTGGGTGTGATTCGTGGTTTCGATGTTGTTTGATGTGATTTGAGGCCTCGATCAAGTCCGCATTATGTTTTGGAAAAGGTTGGTATAATTGGTCGGGATCCCGGGGGCCTTTGATGGATTCCGGACGGTTAACGAATCAAGTTGAGAGTTTGAAGAAGCCTGAAATTGCTGTCATCTGGTGTGACCGCACCTGCGAGGATTTGGCCGCAGGTGTGGCTATGGCACCACAGGTGCGAAAGATTGATGGTCCGGCTGGGAGAACAGGTGCGATGGTATTTTTACACATGCAAGGTCGCAGATGCGGATTATGGGGCGCAGGTGCGAGCTTGGCTTGAGTTGAGGAAAGCCGCGAGTTTGATCGCAGGTGCGAAAAATGGCATGGGCAGAATGTTTTAAAACCGAGAACTTGTGGACATTTCTTCATTTCTTCTTTGGTTCAGTCGATTTTAGAGGATCTTCAAGAGAGGATTTCTTCATGCAATGTCAAGGTAAGTAATTTCTCCATGTTTTTAAAGTTAAATACAAGTATATGCATGGAATTAGACATGGAAATTGGGGAATCTTAAAGAAACCTAGAAAAATGGAAATTTGGATTTTTAGCCACTAATTTATGCATGGAATGTAGAGTAAATTGTATATTTGAATTAGTGTAGCTATGGGTAGATTATATCTTTTGGGGCGATGTGCGTCCGTTGGATAGTTTTGGGGTGATGTGCGTCCGTTGGAGTCATCGGAAGGGCTTGGAAGCCGATTATGGAATTTCGGAGCGAGGTAAGTCTCCTTTCTAACTTTGTGAGGGGAAATTGTCCCCTAGGTGAATTAATTAAGTATATGCTATTATCTTCGGGGGATACGTACGCACGAGGTGACGGGAGTCCGTGTGTAGCTACTATTATGCTATGTTCGGGTAGTCTAGGACCCACTAGCATGTCTTACATGTTGTACCTGTAATCCTGCCTGTAATACTAAACTGCTAATATAATCAAAATCGTAATTGAATATCTAAACAAGACTAGAGTTCATTTTCCTAATCATCTAGAAGGAGAATTGATTCCTCTGTGGATAATTGTGTACCTGGTAGGGTTGTATTATGGAATATCATTAAACTTGGCAAATGAGTTTCAAAAGAAAGATTTAAAATCTACATTACATGTTCCTTTAAGAAGAAATTTACCACTTTCCTAAGAAAAACTGCTTCTTGATAAAAATACGGATTTATTATGTGGATATGTGGATATGTGCACATATGAGCACCTGAGTCGCAGGTATGATTCGCGAGCAAGATAGCCTTATTATTTGCCTGATTACTGTCCTGGGATTTTAAATTGTCAACTGAAATGACAGAGATTTAAAGTTATTAAAAGATTTTTGGAGAAGTTGTTCCTTCCCGTTGATTAGTTGTTATTTGATTAAATCACCCATGTTGATTAATTGTTATTAATATGACGAAGATATAAAGTGTTAAATGTGAACGGAGCTGATAATATTTATTCCTGATTTTTAATAAATTGCCTATGATAATCATGTTTAGTGTCACATTTGAATATTCTAAATTGACCTTTATCAAGTGTCTAACTTAACCTCTCGTCACTACCTCTCTGAGGTTAGGCGGGCGACTTACTGAGTACACGCTATTTTTGTACTCATGCTACCATTGCTGTGTATTTTATTGCACATGTACTTTCATAGCAATGTGGAGGATTCGGAGACTTAGGCGATTTGCATTATCCGGAGGCGATCCGAAGCTGACAGAGTCTCCCTCGTATTGTATTTATTTTCATTTAAATTTCCTTGTCCAATTTGTACTTCGGACATGCTTTGTGATGATTGTATAAATTCTTAGAAATTTCTCATGTACTTGTGACACCGGGTTTTGGGATGTGTTGGGATATATTTGCTAAAGTGTAATATTCAAACTATTGTTTTACTTAACAGATTTTTATTTAGTTAATATGTAATAAAGTGCAAGGAAATGTTTTTCATAAAAGTTTAAATCGGAAATTATTTCGATTAATTAATGATTGGCTTTCCTGACAATGATGTATGGCGCCATCCCGACCTTATGGATTTTGGGTCGTGACAACATGGTATCAGAGCTCTATGTTCCCTTAGGTCTCACGAGTCATGAGAAAGTCTAGTAGAGTCTTGTGGATCGGTACAGAGACGTATGTACTTATCTTCGAGAGGCTACATGGCTGTTAGGAGTACTTCCCTTCTTGATTCCTCATCGTGCGATTTGATTCCTTTGAGGCTTATACCAATGTTTATTCCTACTCAATCTTACGCGTCGCGAACGCTTGCTTTGAATCAGGAATTTGAGGAATTGAAATGGTTCTACGGATCTAATTCGACATGTTTCCATGTGTAACTGGTTGGGACTGTTGTTATGGCCCTGCAAAAGAATAATATGTTGTTTCGACTCAGTAGTTGTGTTTCTGGGAGCCTTAAGGATATGCTCAGGTAGTGATGATGCTTGCGATTGGTTATCGCGCGATGTTGATATGATGATAGAATTCTTGCCCGTATGTTGGGGGTGATGAATGGTTTGAAGGGAGGTCTTCTCAGAGTATGATTTCGAGATTTCGGTATTTTTGTTCCGGCAGAGGAAAGACATTTGGGTTATGAATGGTCCGGTTGGGGTTGATAAAGTAGTAAGACTTGGTGTCTTCAAGTGAGGTGGGATATGCACCTGTGACGTGAAGTCGCCGTCGTTGATCGAATGGAATGTGTTAAGTTTGTCAGTGCTATGGTTTCTTCTGTTTCGTGGGGTCAGAGTATTGGGAAGAAGTATTGAAGAATGCGGTTGGCAGAGAATGATCCTGAATTGAGGCTAGGCGGTGGTTCCATTTCTAGGAGGCCCGATGTAAGAAGCGAAAGTCGAGCAGTCGCAAAGTGGGGGAGCGCCAGCATAGCTTGGAATTTGAAGATATTGTCGCGCATTTAATGGATGTCCATGAGGAGCGGACGAACTAGTAAAGTTGGTAAATGAAGCAGGGCGTAAGATGGGGTATTGAAGTCGCAGAGGGCGTGCATTTCGGCGTCGTTGGAAGGTGTCCGGGGGTGATTTCCACAAGTGGGTTATCTCCTGTGAATAGGTTGGCGGTGGCATAGTTGGCAAGTCCATGTGAGGGGTTCTGGTGGCTACTCAGCAGGAGGCAGAATGTGTGAATGATGCTAGAGAATTTGAGTATTTAGGGAGTGCTAGCAAGAGAATTTGGAAGAATTTGACGGATTGGTTGAGCAAGATCGCGTTATCAAAGGAGAAAGGATCTCGGTAGGGTATAGAGTGGTGCAAGGAGTAGCTTCGGGCTAAGTGGGGGAGTCCCACCATCTGCAGTTGGGTTGCAAGATTGTGTTATCATAGGGTTGGGGATTGTCGGTGTGTTGGCAAGTTATTATAGCTAAGGGAAATGAGTAAAATGGTGGTTGTGCGTGGAATTTGATGAATGTGTGCAAAAGTTGGCCCTGTCAGGCCAGGGTTAGGCTTTGGAAGATTCAGAATTTTGCTTAAGGCATAGGTGAGTTGTCAGGGTAGTGACTCAGTCACGTGCCTCAAGGAAAAGGGTGTTCGTGTGCTAGAAGAGCCTTGGAGTTGATTGTATTCGGGGCCAGTCAGAGTGGGTGACTCTCAATAGCGGTCCTAGTGAGTTCAAAAGTTAAGAATGCAGCGTTTAAGGGTTTCAGGCAGCAGTATGATCGAGAGTCGAGCTTTTGCAGAGTAATTTCTGAGAAAAATGAGGATGGTTGGAATGTTCTATGATGCGTTTCAGCATGCAGGATAGTATTGGAGGAGTGAGAGAAATAAACCCCGGATTGTAGAAATATTATCAGCAGGGTATGAGACAGGTGGAGGGATTTAGGCAACATAGTATCGTGAATCAAGGTCACTCGGGATGAGTGAGGGTTGAGTTTGCTACGAGTTGGAGGAAGTTGCTATTATTCCTGAGGCAATGGAAGATGATCATAAGAAAATAGATTTATTAGCCATGGTTGAAATGGCACATTTTCGGCAGTGATCAATTCCTTTGGTGTGATTAAGTTATGCATGTGATTTGTGCCGGTGTGTGCGGGGCTTGTCGGTCGTCGTAATGGATTTTATGTGGGAGCATTTGAATGCTATGGCCTGTCAGGTGTAGGCGGTAACCGGAAGGGTTATGGTGGTATAGAATAGTACTTAAGGATTTGCATGTTGGGTGGTTGTGAGAATTCACTCGTATGTTGAGATGGTACTCTTCAATCGAGTTAAGTAAGAGGTTTGTATATGATGAAGTGTTCACCCTGTTGGTGGTTCAGAAGTTATGACGGAATTCTTGCGTTACCTCATATTGGCATGTTAGGTGCGGTAAGTAGTATGTAACTGGGAGTAAGAATCGAGATTGTGGTTCGGTGTTAATAAGGATGTCATGAGCTCGGAAGAGCAAGAAAAAGTGATTTGAAAGTTCAGAATAAGCTGGTGTTATCTTCAGTGTCACCTGAGATTGATATTCGGTGGAAGAGGCTTTGTACTCTGGTTATGGGTTCTTGATTTGTCTTACAGCGTAGTATGGCCAGTGGTGGATGTGCAGACTTGTTGCCTGGTGTGGAAAGTCGTGGGAGCGCAACCACGAGGAGATCGTATAAGTGTGACATGTAGTCACTAGATGGATTGAAGATTTGGACTGAGTTTAAAGAAGTGCAATATTGCTTGATTGAGAATTTATGCCTGGAAGGCGTTCAGTTCATTTGGTTATGGATTGTGGGGTGTTTATCCCGGCTATGATGGTTGTTCTTGCGTATTATGAGAGAAAGTGGGTTAATATGGACCCAGGTAAAAGCTATTAGCTTAGTTTGGTGCGAGCAAGGTAGACTCGATGTTTGTGGATGGATTTAAATATGATTATGGGCTCCGTATGAGCCAGTCATGTTCATTTTAGTAGAGCACTTTTCATGGAAAGGTACTAGAACAGCAGATGTTGCTCCGTCTTCATCAAATTCATGCGATATTGTGATTTGTGCCGTGTGAGTTGGGAAACGGCTTGATAATTTTCTATGTGTTGAGGTCCCGCGTAGTGGGGATGTTATGTGAGCAGGATAGCTCTTGAGATCCAGAGTGTATATATATATATATCGCACCTCAGTTGTGCTTAAGTTTTGTAGCCTACGACTTTATCAGTCTCCCCAGGATGGTATTATGCACTTAGCGTGCTTATGATCGATATTCAATAATTTGTAATAGTGAGCAAACCAGCTCCATATATATATCTTCTTATGTAAATTTTATGTGTGGATCAGGTGGCACGTCGCCACGGGTATGTTATTTGGATCGGATTGCACGCTGCAACAGTGTGATGATGAGTAAGGTTTTTGTAATTATTCTTTCTTATGTTCCACTTCCTATTTTCTGAGAAAAAATCATATTAGTTGCGTGAGTTGAATAGTCCCTTCCTGAGTCATTTCTTATTATCATGTTCGAGCTTTGGCCTATTGGCGCGATGTGGTATCATGTGAGGTTGTTGGTCATGTTTGGGGTGATTTGTTGTCTGAGCAGTTCGTACTGGGTGAGACGAGATTATCGGATCATGGATCAGTGCGATAAGGTTATATGAAGTGTATATTGAGAGCAAATACCACTATTCAGGTTCGTAACGAGGTGATGATTCTAGTCTAGATGAGGTATTCAAGGATTTGTTAACTCTTCAGTTGGGTATGAATTTCTGCACATTTCCACCGTTGTGGTGGTATCGTCGGCATTATAGCAGGATGAACGTATATATATCATGAGGTGCATTGGGAGCATCCCATTCGTGGAATTTTGGCTATTAAGGTTCAGGGAGTGCCATTGTGGTCAGATGATGAGTTATGCGGTGCATGGTGCTGATTCAACAAAGGTATGCGGTCATGTTGTGGTACATCGTGTAGTAGTTGATACAGTGTTTATATGTTGGAAGTAGGCCTGGCAGAGAATTTCAAGTGTTGGAACTAGGCTCTGAGCTTATTATATGGATAAAAGAAGAAATCTTCAGATTTGATCAAGCTAATGTGCTCAACTAGGTTGTGGTAGCACGGGCAGGTGATCAAGGTGTTAAACAGTGATTTCAGATAACTCTAGAGCAGTTCTTAGCACGTTCGAGGACGAACGTCTGTTTAAGTAGGGGAGAATGTAACGACCCGACTGGTCGTTTTGAGCTCTAGCGCGTCGTTCAGCGGTTTGAAGTCGTGAGCAGCTCCATTTCAGGTATTATGACTTGTAGGAATGGTCGGAATTGAATTTCGGGAAGTTTAGAGTTGATTTGGAAAGAAAATTCTCATTTCAGAAGCCTTAAGTTGGTAGAATCAACTAAGATTGGAATTTTGAGTAAACGACCTCTGAATCATGATTTGAAGGTTCCATCAGGTTTGTATGATGATCTCGGACTTGGGCGTATGTCCGGATTGGGTTTTAGATAACCCGGGAGCGTATTGGCGTATATTGTGGAAGTCAGCATTTTGGAAGAATTTCCTAAGTTTGGCTTGAAGCGCATTTCAGTGATGTTGATGTCCGTTTGGGATTCCGAGTCTGGGAATAGCTTTGTATGGTGATTCTGGAGTTGGGAGCACGATCGGAAGTGAATTCGGATGTCCGGAGGTCATTTTGAAGTCATTTGGCTAAAGATAGAAATTTGAAGATTTTTGAGAAATCCGACCGGAAGTGGAAGTTTTGATATCCATGTCGGAATGCGATTCCGGAAGTTGGAGACGGTCTGTAATGTCGAATATGACTTGTTTGAAAAATTTGGGGTCAATCGAACGTGATTTGATAGGTTTCGGCATCGAATGTAGAAGTTGGAAATTTCTAAGTTCATAAAGTTGGGATTTGGGTGCGATTCGTGGTTTCGATGTTGTTTGATGTGATTTGAGGCCTCGAGCAAGTCCGCATAATTTTTTGGAACAGGTTGGTAACGGGGTCCCGGGGGCCTAGGGTGGATTCCGAGTGGTTAACGGATCAAGTTGAGAGTTTGAAGAAGGCTGGAATTGTTGTCATCTGGTGTTACCGCACCTGCGAGGATTTGGCCGCAGGTGCGAAGGATTGATGGTCCGGCTGGGAGTGCAGGTGCGATGGTATTTCCTCACCTGCGAGGTCGCAGATGCGGGTTATGGGGCGCAGGTGCGAGGTTGGCTTGAGTTGAGGAAAGCCGCAGGTGCGAAGGTTTGGTCACACCTGCGGAATCGCAGGTGCGAGAGTTTGATCGCAGGTGCGAAAAATGGCCTGGGCAGAATATTTTAAAAATGAGAATTTGTGGCTATTTCTTCATTTCTTCTTTGGTTTGGTCGATTTTGGAGGAGCTTCAAGAGAGGATTTCTTCATGCAATGTCAAGGTAAGTAATTTCTTCATGTTTTTAAAGTTAAATACAAGTATATGCATGGAATTAGACATGGAAATTGGTAGGAAATTGGGGAATCTTAAAGAAACCTAGAAAAATGGAAATTTGAATTTTTAGCCACGAATTTGAGCATGGAATGTAGAGTAAATTGTATATTTGAACTAGTGGAGCTATGGGTAGATTATATCTTCGAGAAATTTCGGATTCCGGGCATGTGGGCCTGAGGGAATTTTGGTCATTTCACTAAGCGGGGTTGGGAAATTATATAATTTGGAATTTTTGCAAATATTAGAGTATGTTTTCATTGGTTTGTCGTTATTTGGATGGTTTTGGGGCGATGTGCGTTCGTTGGAGTCGTCAGAAGGGCTTGGAAGTCGATTATGGAATTTCGGAGCAAGGTAAGTCTACTTTCTAACTTTGTGAGGGAGAATTGTCCCCCTAGGTGAATTAATTAACTATATGACTATTATCTTCGGGGGCTACGTACGCACGAGGTGACGGGAGTCCGTGTGTAGCTACTATTATGCCATGTCCGAGTAGTCTAGGACCCACTAGCATGCCTTACGTGTTGTACCTGTAATCCTGCATGTAATACTAAACTGCTAATATAATCGAAATCGTAATTAAATATCTAAACAAGACTAGAGTTCATTTTCCTAATCATCTAGAAAGAGAATTGATTCCTCTATGGATAATTGTGTACCTGGTAGGATTGTATTATGGAATATCATTAAACTTGGCAAATGAGTTTCAAAACAAAGATTTAAAAGCTATATTACATGTTCCTTTAAGAAGAATTTTACCACTTTCCTGAGAAAAACTGCTTCTTGATAAAAATACGGATTTATTATGTGGATATGTGTACATATGAGCATCTGAGTCGCAGGTATGATTCGCGAGCAGGCTAGTCTTATTATGTGTATGTATAACTGCGTCGCATGATCAATTCGTGAGTGGGGCAGATAGATGCATCTATGGTTCGAGCCATTCGACCCTCGGCAGTGCACAGTTTATTATTTTTGGTCTGCGTCGTTCGACCCTCGGCATTGCTTGCGCATGATATTTACTGCGTAGTTGCTATGATATTTGCCTGATTACTGTCCTGGGATTTAAACTGTTAATTGAAATGACAGAGATTTAAATTTATTAAAAGATTTTTGGAGAAGTTGTTCCTTTCTATTGATTAATTGTTATTTGATTAAATCATCCATGTTGATTAGTTGTTATTAATATGACGAAGATATAAAGTGTTAAATGTGAACGGGGCTGATAATGTTTATTCCTGATTTTTAATAAATTGCCTATGATAATCATGCTTAGTGTCACACTTGAATACTCTAAATTGACCTTTAGCAAGTGTCTAACTTGACCTCTTGTCACTACCTCTTTGAGGTTAAGCGGACGACTTACTGAGTACACGCTGTTTTTGCACTCATGCTACCCTTGCTGTGCATTTTATTGAACAGGTACTTTCATAGAAATGTGGAGGATTCATATACTTAGGCAAGCTGCATCATCCGGAGGCGATCTGCAGCTGACAGAGTCTCCCTCGTATTGTATTTATCTTCATTTTAAATTTCCTTGTCCAATTTGTACTTCGGACAGGCTTTGTGATGATTGTATAAATTCTTAGAAATTGTTCATGTACTTGTGACACCCGGACATAACAATAATAGTCGTTACGTACGGACTCTCCTCACTTTGTACATACGTAGCCCCCACAAACATTAGCACATAATCATTTAAATCACCTAGGGGGACAATTACCTCTTACAAGGTTAGAAAAGAGACTCACCTCGTGTCGAACCTACTCTCCGGGTCAAGAACGCGCCCGAAACTCCAAACTCGACACCCAAGGACTCGAAACTTTCAGTAGCTAGGTCGTGGGGCTCTTTTCCAAGCTCTCAAGGTCTCCAATGGTGGAAGAAAATGGAGTGAAATGAATAAATCCCGTGATTTAAAGAACTCGATACCTACTGTGGTTCCGCACCTGCGGCTCAAAGACTGCACCTGCGAGTAAATGCTCGCACCTGCGGAAATGGGACAAGGGGCCTGGGCTCGCACCTGCGGAGCAGAGTCCGCACCTGCGGGAAGGGCCCGCACCTGCTAAAGGAGGGCAACCCACATGTAGGTTGCACCTGCGAGGCTGGGACTGTAGGAGCGATCCCGCACCTGTGACTGGGCAACCGCACCTGCGGTCACACTAGAACAGGTGCACCAGAAATTGCTTTAGCTGGTTTTTGTCCTCGTATGGTGCCCGAGAGGCACCTGGGCCCACCCGATCCCCCGTCCAAATATACCAACAAGTCCCAAATCATAGTACGAACTCGCTCGAGCCTTCGGAACACCCAAAATGACGCTAAAACTCAAAATCACACCTCAAAACCCCTAGAATCAAACTTAGGAACTTTAAGTTTCTTAAATTTGCTAAAAATGCGCCGAACCGACCTATACTACTCGGAATGACCCCAAATTTTGCGAGCAAGTCATGAATGACATAACAGAACTATTCCCGGTCTCAGAATTTCGTTTGGACCTCGATAACACAAGAACACGTCCCAAACCAAAATTTGAACTTAAGGAAACCCTTATACCACTATTGGACGTCGAAACGCTCCCGGGTCATCCAAAACCCATTCTGAACATATGCCCAAGTCCGAAATCATCATACGAAGCTACCGGAACCGTCGAAACTTGATTCTGAGGTCATTTACTCCAAATGTTGACCGAAGTCAAACTTGGCCTTAAAGGCTAACCTTAAGGAACCAAGTGTTCCTATATCACTCAAAACACTTCCGAATCCCGAACCACCCGTCCCCGCAAGTCATAAATCACAATAAGCCGCCATGGAAAGTTTCATTTAGGGGAACGGGGTCCGATAATGCAAAACGACCTGTCGGGTCGTTACACTCTACGACTAGGTAAGCCTAATTGCGGAAACACATATTAAATAAAAGCAATAGAAATAAATACAAAATAAGTGAGTCTACAATGAAACATCGCCACTTGGCACATACAAAAATATAATTTTTCCCAAAAACCTTGAATATCACTTTAGTCACAAGCTCTGTCTCAAAATAACTCTATACAACGAGAGGAAATTTACATGAAAAGAAATCTATCTAAATCTGGAGTGGAAGGTGACTCGAAGGACTCTGCGGACGCAGCAGAATTACCTTTCGGTCTCCTAAATGCTGCTGCTCGGACCCCTAGCCACGAAACTGAGTGCTAGTACCAGGATCTGCACACGAAAAACATATGCAGGAAAGGGCATGAGTACACCACAAATTGGTACCCCGTAAGTGCCAAGCCTAACCCCAGTCAAGTAGTGACGAGGTCAGGTTAAGGCTCTACTGGATTTTTATAGTAAAAACAGTTTAAAATTTGAATAGAGAGATATAACAAGCTGAGGAAAACCAATAGAAACAATGAGCTATAATGAAATAACAACAGGGAGCCCTTGGCTCAGCGCAACATATATCACAGTAACAAGTATACAATGCAGTACAGGGGGAAAGCTCCCCGATTCTCGTCCGTAGTCCCAATTTAAATATGCAATGCAGTACAAGGGGAAAGCTCCCGGAATCTCGTCTGTAGTCCCAATTTAAATATGCTTTGCAATACAAGGGGAAAGCTCCCGGAATCTCGTCTGTAGTCCCAATTTAAATATGTAATGCAGTAGGGGAAAGCTCCCGGAATCTCGTATGTAGTCCCAATTTAAATATGCAATGCAGTGCAATTACAGGATACAATTTTTTCATTTAAAACAGTTCAGCAAAAAAAAATCACAAGCAAAAATATGGATAAAACTACCTAAACATGGTACATATAGTAATAACTAGGGAAAATTCAAGTGAAACAGGTAGGCATGATATCTCCTAATCTAAACTACATAGTCGATACATGAATCAGTGAAATAGGAGTGAAATGATTTAAGTCATGGAGGAAAATGGAGTTTTTTCAACAATAGCCCGTGTACGAACTAGTCACCTCACGCACACGGCGCCCAATCAACATAAAACAGTATTAAAATAGCCTAGGGGAACTCCCCAACACAGAGTTAGGCAAGCCACTTATCTCGACTGGGCTACTCAACTCGAAACCACGCTCTTGCCACGAGTATCCGACTCCGAATGGCCCAAATCTATTCAATTCGATTGCATAATGTAAATATCACTTTAAGGAATCAAAATAGCTAATAAGTTCGAGGCTAATACACGAATTTAGGAAAATCGCCCAAAACGTCCCTCGGGCCCACGTCTCGGAAACAAGTGAAAGTTACAAATTTAGAACACTCATTCACTCACGAACTTACTCAAACAAGAATCATCTAAAACCGACAACAAAATCCTATTAAATTCTCGAATTTTCTAATTAGGGAAACTTCTTCCCATTTGCATGATTTTTCACCTAAATCCCTTAATTCCATGGAAGACATGGCCATAGATTAATGATATACAAAGGGAATAGGTTAGGATTGTTACCTATGAAGCTTTTCCTCAAACCTCACTCCAAATTGCCTACACCCGAGCTCCAAATGATTTTAAAAATTATGAAATTCAAGCCCTCAAATCTGATATAACTGCCTAGCGATTTCCGCACCTGCGCCCCTTGGACCGCACCTTCGGTCCCGCACCTGCGGAAATTCCATCGCAGGTGTGAAAACCCACTAAAAGGCCCAGGGCTGCACATGCGGTCAATTGGCTGCATATGCGGCTCCGCACCTGTGGAATCTCAACCGCACATGCGAGAGTGGTTGACTTGACCAAGTCCGCACCTACGAGCCCCTCTTCCGCACCTGCGAAAATTCCATTGCAGGTGCGAGACACCAGAACCAGAAATGGTTCAGCTGTTCTCCAAGTTCAAAAATCACTCGTTGAGCATCCGAAACATCCCCGAGGCCCCCGGGACCTCAACCAAACTTACTAACCAGTCCTAATACCTTACCCAAACTTAGTCGAGCCTCCAAAATACATCACATAAAACAAAAATCACCAATTATACATGGATTCAAGACTAAGAACTTATGAAATTTTCAAAATCTACAACCGATGGCGAAACACATCAAAACTAGTCCGAATGACCTCAAATTTTACACACAGGTTACAAATGATACAACAGACCTACAACCACTCTCGAAATTCCGTTCTGAGCCCGATATAGAAAATTCACCTATCGGCCGAAATCGCCAGTTGTAACCTTCGCCATTTCACGCCTAAATCTACTACAGACCTCGAAAGAACATTCCGGACACGCTCCTAAATCCGAAATCACCCAATGGAGTTAACGGAGTCGATGATATCCCATTTCGGACCCGTCTTCCCACAGTTCCAACTATGGTCCGATTTCTAAAGCTTAAACTCACATATAAGGACTATGTGTCCAAAAACTCTCCAAATTTCACCACTCAATGTTCCAACAAGTCCCAAAAGCAGAAATACACATGGGAAAAGCAGTTATTAAGGGATCGGGGTGCTAACTCTCAAAACGACCTATCGAGTCGTTACATTCTCTCCCTCTTAAGAAAATCATTCGTCCTTGAACGAGTATAGAGACATACCTGAAGCTGTGAAAAGATGAGGGTACTGAATGCGCATATCCTGCTCGGTCTCCCAAGTCGTCTCCTCGACCGGCTGACCCCTCCACTGAACTTTTACTGACGCAATATCCTTTGACCTGAGCCTTCTGACCATTCTATCCAATATAGCTATTGGTCCTCAACATATGATAAATCCTTGTCCAACTAGACTGAACTGAAATCCAAAACATGAGTCGGTCACCGTGATACTTCCGGAGCATGGAGATGTGGAATACCGGATGAACTCCTGCTAGGTTGGGAGGCAAGGCTAGATTATAAGCAACCTCCCCAACACGTCGCAACACCTCAAAAGAGCCAATAAATATCAGACTCAGCTTACCCTTCTTCCCGAACCTCATGACGCCCTTCATAGGCGATACCCGAAGAAAAACCCGATCACCAGCCATAAACGCCAAATCACGAACCTTCCGGTCCGCATAACTCTTCTGCCTGGACTGAGCTGCACAAAGTCTCTCCTGAATCACCTTCAACTTGTCCAAGGTGTCCTGGACCAAATCTGTACCCAACAATCGGGCCTCGCCAGGCTCAAACCATCCGACTGAGGACTGGCGTCGTCTACCATACAAAGCCTCATACGGTGCCATATGAATGTTGGACTGGTAGCTGTTATTATAAGCAAACTCTGCAAGTGGAAATTATCGGTCCTATGACCCTCCAAAATCCATCACACAGGCACGAAGCATATCCTCAAGAATATGAATCGTGCGCTCGGACTGCCCGTCCGTCTGAGGGTGAAAGGTTGTACTCAACTCTACCCTGGTGCCTAGTTTCTGCTGAACGGCTCTCCAGAACCGTGAAGTGAACTCTGTATCTCTGTTTGAAATGATAGATATTGGAATACCGTGGAGGCGAACAATCTCCCTGATATAAATCTCACCAATCTCTCAGAGGAGTATGTAGTCAACACCGGAATGAAATGGGCTGACTTAGTCAGCCGATCCACAATCACCCAAATAGCATCGAACTTCTTCAAAGTCCAAGGAAGTCCAACCACGAAGTCTATGGTGATCCGCTCCCACTTCCACTATGGAAGCTCAATCTGCTGAAGTAACTCTCCCGGTCTCTGATGCTCATATTTGACTTGCTTACAGTTGAGACACTTGGCCACAAAATCCACTATATCCTTCTTCATCCTTCTCCACAATAGTGTTGTCTCATATCCTGGTACATCTTCGCGGTAGCCGGATGAATGGAATACCACAAGCTATGGGCCTCCTCAAGAATCAACTCCCGAAGCCCATCCACATTGGGCACACAGATCCGACCCTACATCCTCATCACACCGTCATCTCCTATAGTCACATCCCTGGTGTCACCTCGCCGAACCCTGTCCTGAAGAACTAGAAGGTGGGGATCATCATACTAGGGCACTCTCGAATGCGGTCATAAAGAGAAGACCGAGCTACCACAGAAGCTAAAACCCGGCAAGGCTCCGAAAGATTCAACCTCACGAACTGACTGGCTAAGGACTGAATATCTAAGGCTAAGGGCCTCTCAACTGCCGGAAGATATTCCAAACTCCTCAAACTCTCTGCCCAGCGACTCAAGGCGTCGACCACCACATTGGCCTTCCCCGGGTGGTATAATATAGTGATATCATAGTCCTTTAGAAACTCCAACCATCTCCGCTGGCGCAAATTGAGGTCCTTCTTCTGGAATATGTGCTGCAAACTTCGGTGATCAGTGAAAATCTCACAGGGAACACCGTATAAATAATGACGCCATATCTTCAGGGCGTGAACAATCGATCACAACTCGAGATCATGAACTAGATAGTTCTTTTCATGCACCTTCAATTGTCTGGACGCATAGGCAATCACCCTACCGTCCTGCATCAACATCGCCCCGAGGCCAATCCTCGAAGCATCACAATAGACGGTATAACACCCTGAACCCAAAGGCAATACCAACACTGGAGCTGAAGTCAAGGCTGTCTTGAGCTTCTGAAAGCTCTCCTCACACTCCTCAGTCCACCTGAGCGGAGCACCCTTTTGAGTCAACCTGGTCATCGGTGCTGCAATGGATGAAAAACCCTCCACAAAACAGCGATAGTACCCAGCCAAGCCAAGGAAACTGCAGATCTCCGTAGCTGATGACGGTCTAGGACAACTCTACACCGCCTCCACCTTATTCGGATCTACTTTGATACCATCACAAGACACTATGTGGCCCAAGAATGCCACGGAATCAAGCCAGAACTTGCATTTAGAGAATTTAGCATGCAATCTCTTCTCCCTTAAATCTGAAGCACAGTCCTCAAATGCTGCTCATGATCTTCCCGTGATCTGTAATACACCAAGATGTCGTCAATAAACACAATGACGAAGGAATCAAGATAAGGCCGAAACACACTGTGCATCAAATGCATAAAAGTTTCGGGGGCATTGGTCAGCCCAAATGACATAACAAGAAACTCATAGTGGCCATATCTGGTCCTAAAGGCAGTCTTCGGGATATCTGGCTCCCGAATCTTCAACTGATGATAGCCAGAACGCAAGTCAATCTTGAAGAATACCCTGGAACCCTGTAGTTGGTCAAATAAATCATCAATCTGAGGCAAAGGATACATGTTCTTCATGGTGACCTTGTTCAACTGCCGATAATCAATACACTTACGCATAGAACCATTTTTTTCTTCACAAATAATACTGGAGCACCCCAAGGTGATATACTGGGTCTGATGAAACCCTAATCAAGCAACTCCTGTAACTGCTCCTTCAACTCCCTCAACTCAGGAGGAGCCATACGGTAAGGAGGGATAGAAATGGGCTGAGTGCCCGACAACAAATCAATGCCGAAATCAATATCTCTGTCGGGCGGCATACCCGGAAAATCAGCTGGGAATACATCAGGAAAGTCCCTGGGACGGGTCACCATGATATTTTCGGAGCATAGACACGTGGAATACCAGATGAACAGAGGATAACCCTGGAGGCAACGCAAGTCTATAAGCTACCTCCCCCACTCTATCAAGAATCTCAAACGGCCCGATTTAAACATATCAAATCATATTAAAATGCGAGGACCTCGTCCTCAGTTTTGAATCAAACGTAATATGCACATCGTGCCAATTGAAACATTCCCTTTTCTTCTTTTAAATATTTTGCGTTAAAAAAAATTATAACACGTACTGATAGACATATTTATCTTCATAGAATTTCTCAATACAAGTATTCACATAAGTAGAGTTCAGGTTTATGAAGCTCACTCATGAGTAGAGCATATTAGGAGAACTTTCTTAGATACTCATAACCGAATCAAGTTAAGGAAATTATCGCTTTATAATAACTAGAGAGTGTTCTTGTAATGGCACCATTTGATATAACGACCTCATCCATACCATAGAAAATAAATAAACAGGATGGGTCTCCACCTCTAGGAATCTGACCTCCGCCTTCGACATTCCAACCCCTTTTCCCCTGGCTGGTCATGTAAGTTGAGTTGTAACTGCAATGGGGCACGTAACCTGAGTTCTCTGATGAAATATGACTCTCCCAAGTCTAGGAAAATTTCTACCACTA
The DNA here is from genome assembly GCA_005239505.1 of Nicotiana paniculata. Classification (NCBI taxonomy): domain Eukaryota; kingdom Viridiplantae; phylum Streptophyta; class Magnoliopsida; order Solanales; family Solanaceae; genus Nicotiana; species Nicotiana paniculata. The sequence continues at coordinate 4,442 of MDKI01039983.1, read as the reverse complement.
GCCGAAATAAAGTATCAACCTGCTACATAGATGTCACGATGTCTGACAATCCACAATGTTAAACTTCACAGCTCATATAACTCAACCCTGTTGCTTTCAACTTATTCCCATGTTCTGCAATACTTCACAACAGCGGTCAAGAAAGTCATGAGGATCCTCAAAACATGTACCACTGAAATGGAGTGGAAATAGTTTGGTAAACTTGTCCAACCTCAATAAACGGGATAGGGCATCCTGCAACACTGGAGTAGCTACAAATCCTTCTAGAACCTGAGCTAGTCCAACATGTACTGACTGAGCTAGAACCTCCGCGTCTAGATCCATTTGAGACTTTACAATAGGTGTTGATGTTCAAGCTTTAGACTGAGCTCTAATTCTGTCTCTTCCCCTAATCGTATCTGTCCTTGGGGCTTCATCTCTTGTCCGGTTGTAGACGTTTTTCATGTTGTCGAGATTTGTGAGAGGACAAGAATAGACAAGTTCAATCATCAATGGTAAAATAATTTTGCATGATAGAGTAGAATAGAAGTGAAATTGTTCCTAACTTCATAGCCTCTGAGAGATAAGTACAGACGTCTCTGTACTGATCCTTCAGACTCTACCAAGTTTGTTCGTGAATTGTGAGACCTAAGCAACCTAGGGCTCTGATACCAACTTGTCATGACCCAAATTCCCAACCTTAGGGATCGTGATGGCACCTAACACCACCCTTGCTAGGCAAGCCAATGTTAGTGTTCGATTAGCTATTTTCCTTTGATTATCCATTTAAACATAATAAAATAAATTTAAAGTAAACTCAATCTAATGGTTTCCAAAGAATAACTCCAATTATAAAATAATAAATAAACCGAGCCACGAACTAATTATATAAATAACATAACTCTAAGACTACCCTAGGGTCTGGTGTCACAATTCACGAACTACTAAGGAATACTACAATTAATGGGCTGAAAGAAATAATATAACTATATTAGGAAAATTATAAAACAGTCTCTACGAACTAAGAGAAGACTCTCGGGATCTGCGAACGCTGGCAGATATACCTCGTGTCTCCAGATAATGGATAGCGGCTACTAAAAATCTCTATTGCTGGTCGGTACCTGGATCTGCACAAAAGAGTGCAGAGTGTAGTATCAGTACAACCGACCTCATGTACTGAGTAAGTGCCGAGCCTAACCCCGACGAAGTAGTGATGATGCAAAGGTGGGGCAATTATAACTTAACCTGCGACAATACATATATATAATAAAGTAATAAAATAATTCTACGCAAACAAGAAAATATAACTGCAACAATAAATAAATAAAATAACTCAGTCGCCTACTCCAGGCCTCGGCTGTCACCAAAATTTCATACAATTTTCCAAGTTTCCAAACTTTAATTTAAAATAACCAAATGTGCAAGATATGGGAAAACGGTAGGATAAAACAATAAACTTCCAAATCTTTGTAATAAAAATCAGTAAAGCATAATTATCTTCCCTTATCACTGTCATATATTTATATTTTTCCCTGTCCACCCTTATCACAATCATATATATTTATATTTTTTCCTGTCCATCCTTATCATAGTCATATATATTTCCCCTGTCCACCCTTATCACTGTCATATATATGTCACTACCCAAAAACCTTAAGGTCGTGGTGGCGCCGGACATCATTGTCAGAAGAGCCAATCATTAATTAATTGAAACAATTTATTGTTTTAACATTTATGAAAAAAAAACATTTCCTTATACTTTATTACATATTAACTAAATAAAATCTGTCGAGTAAAACAATAGTTTGAATATTCCGTTTTAGCAATTATATCCTAACACATCCCAACACATCCCAACACATCCCAGAACCCGGTGTCACAAGTACATGAGCATTTTCTAAGAATTTATACAATCATCACAAAGCCTGTCCGAAATACAAATTGGACTAGGAAATTTTAAAATGAAAACAAATACAGAACGAGGGAGACTCTGTCAGCTGCAGATCGCCTCCGGATGGTGCAGCTCGCCTAAGTCTCCGAATCCTCCACATTGCTATGAAAGTACCTGTGCAATAAAACTGCACAGCAAGTGTAGCATGAGTACAAAAATAACATGTACTCACTAAGTCGCCCGCCTAACCTCAGAGAGGTAGTGACGAGAGGTCGAATTAGACACTCACTAAGGGCCAGCAAATTAATTAACAGCATATGATGAACACGGTAGGCATGTAAAGGTATTAAAGCAGCAATATATATAAGACACTGAAATCCAAGTAAATACTGGAAATAAACAAACAGTTACCACTTCCTCATTTTTTTCCCAAATATCTTAAATAAACAATTTCCTCTTTGCTTCCCCCAAATATCATAAATCCATAATTTATTCTTTATTTTTCCCCCAAATATCTTATCACTTCAAAAATCATGAAAAACATTTAACAATTTAGCATGCGCATACGGGATAAGGACAACTGGCTTGAGCCATCATAATAATCATCTTTGTGCACTGCCGAGGGTCGAATGGCCTGAACCATAATATTTCTTTCAATCTCGTTGTGGCGTACGTCCCGCTCCCATGAGAGTGGGGGAAATAACACTCAGCTCGCGGAATGTAAATTGCGAAGCGGTCACATGCAGTCATGCACAATCAACAGTCCACCCCGACTACGTCGGGAAAACAAATACTCAAGTAAATGACAGATTTCTCTTTTGAAAACCACAAAATAGTATTTAAACCCTTTTTCGAAATTTACTTGCCAAGTTTTTATAATGTTTAATAACATAACCTTATCCGGAAATACAATTGCCCGCGAAAGAAATCAATTCTCTTTTTAGATGATTAAGAAAATAAACTCTAATCTTCTTTAGTCATTCAATTACAATTTCAACTATATTAGCAGTCTAATATTACAGACAGGATCCATGGTACAATAGGTAAGGCATGCTAATGGGTCCTAGGCTACCCGGACATGGCATAATAGTAGCGACGCACGGACTCCCGTCACCTCGTGCGTACGTAGCCCCCGAAGATAATAGAACACACTTAATTAATTCACCTAGGGGGACAATTCCCCTTCACAAAGTTAGAAAGGACAGTTACCTCGCTCAGAAATTCCATAACCGGCTTCCAAGCCCTTCCACGACTCCAACGGACGCACAACGCCCCAAAACTATCCAATTCACGACAAACCAATGAAAATATACTCTAATATTTGCAACAATTAAAAATTATATAATTTCCCAACCCCGCTTAGTGAAATGACCAAAATGCCATCGGGCCCACGTGCCCGGAATCCGAAATTTCTCGAAGATAAATCCTACACATAGCTTTACTAGTTCAAATTTACAACTTACACTAAATTCCATGCTCAAATTCGTGGCTAAAAACCCAAATTACCATTTTCTAGGTTTCTTTAAGATTTTCAATTTTCCCACAATTTTCATGTCTAATTCCATGTATAAACCTTGAATTAACTTGGAAATGAGAAGGAATCACTTACCTCTTGATGCTTGATGAAAATCACCCTTTGAAATCCTCCAAAATCGCCCCAACCATGAGAGAGATATGAGAGAAATGGCAAAAATCCATTTTAAATTGAACACTGCCCAGGAAAACCTTCTGTGCGATCGCACACAATTAGCCGCGATCGCACAAGCCAAGTATGCTGCACAGATTTTCTTTTTCGCGATCTCACAAGAATGCATGCGATCGCACAGGACTTTTTTCCAGCTCCCTCCAAATCCTTCTCCGCGATCGCACAAGCATGCCTACAATCGCACAGGCCTTTTTCCAGCTCCCTCCAAATCCTTCTCCGCGATCGCACAACTAAGGCCGCGATCGCACTGAACCCCCAAAACACCAGAAAAATAGCAGCAACCATTCACTTGGAAATAACCCTGAACCACCCCGAAACACACCCGAGGACCTCGGGACCCCGTCCAATCATACGACTCAGCCGCATAACCTCACACGGACTTGCTCAAGGCTTCAAATCATATCAAACAACGCCAAAATCACGAATCGCACTAAAACTCAACTTTATGAACTTAGAAATTTCCAACTTCTACATCCGATGCCGAAACCTATCAAATCGCGTCCGATTGACCCCAAATTTTGCACACAAGTCATATTCGACATTAAGGACCTGCTCCAACTTCCGGAATCGCATTCCGACCTTGATATCAAAATTTTCACTTCCGGTCGGATTTCTCCAAAAACCTTCAAATTCCTATCTTTAGCCAAATGACTTCAAACTGACCTCCGGACATCCGAATTCACTTTCGATCGCGCTCCCAACTCTAGAATCACCATATGAAGCTATTCCCAGACTCGGAATCCCAAACGGATATCAATAACTCTGAAATGCACTTTGTCACACCTCCTTTTTCCGCTACCCGCTGATTAATGAAGGGTAGTAAGGGAGTTTTTTCACTTTAAGTGACATTATTCGGATTTAGGATTT
>ML351120.1:399-43943 GCA_005239505.1 Nicotiana paniculata | reverse complement strand
TGTTAATGGATTACATTTATATTATTTAGATAGTAAATATAAAAGTAATTTTTAATTTTGACCCATGTTGACCTAATAACCGACCAACTTTGGTCGGTTATTTTCCAGAAATTAAAATATACCGACCAAAGTTGGTCAGTAAATGCTTCCCCTGTATTGACCGACCAACTTTGGTCGGTAATTTTAAATAAAATTTCTTTATATTTTATAAAACATTTTAAATAATAATATAACTATTAAAATTATAAAAATTGGGTCCACATTACCGATTTGGCTAATGTGAAAGTTTCTTTGGCTAAGCAAGTCTGACCAGGTTAGTCAACTTGTTGACCAACTTACCGACCAACTTTGATCGGTATTTTATTTAAAGTAAATGTAAAATATTTTTCTCTCTTTTTCCGATCAACTTTGGTCGCTTTTCTTGACAGACCAATTTTGGTCTAAAAATTTTGATCGGTAAATACCGGATTTTTAGTAGTGCCTGTCATGACTAGTGAAACCTTATACTATAATTCAAATGGATATACTAGCTGGAACTGCCAAAATTCTCAGCCAAAAACACAATAAAGTTTCATAGATGGGACCAATGTATATACCGGAGAAAATCCTACAGTATTTCTTGTTTTAATACTAAATTTTTATGAAGCTTGATGGTTTTATTGTTGGGATATATACTATTAATCATGAGTTTGGTTTAGATATAGTATTTATTATGAAATAATTGTTCATTCAATTTTAATAAAAGTTTAAATGGAACATATATTAGTCTGTGTCCTTTGCTTATATAGTAGATGTTTTAGTGTATAGAGTTTAGCTTACACATGGAGTAATAAATTGGCGCGTTGACTTTAGGTCTTCCTCCATATCGGATAAATTTATTGTAAGATCACTAGGTGAAATACTGGTAATTGATATCATGTACTTACTCTCCATACGAGTGTACATGTTGGATCAATGGAACTAAAGCTATTAATTATGATGTTCACTTGACTTAAATTAACAGTATACTCTCCATCTGAGTTGGTTCTGTTTTAATTTATTTGAGTGAATAATCTGGCATTACATATGTATGTTGCATGAGTAGTTCTTTTCCCATCAAAATTTTCTATTCAAGAGGCATGAATACATATATGTGTAGTGTGTTTGAAATTTTAGTATTCAATTGTTATATACAACTGACTGAAATTAATAGTATACTCTTCATCTGAGTTGGTTCTATTTATTTTTGGATTGTATAATTCGTGCATTATATAATATACTTTGCATGAATGATTCTTTTCCCATCAAAATTTATTATTCGAGATGAGTGTATGTATATAAATACTGAATGCAGTCTGAAATCTGAATTTTATTATTCAATGTTTTGACTTATATGCGGATTAACTTGACACAAAAGCGATAAATTAAGTTGATATTGAATAAACAAAGATAAAATAAATTCAAACCACATTATGATCTATTTAATATTTTTATCTCAACTCCATAATGACTTTATTCAATTTATCGTTACTTATTAAAAAAAAATTTAGTGATAAGATATTAATTTAAAAGATGCAATATATGTAACTTTGTGATGACCCGATAGGCTATCTAAAGTTTTAGACCTTAATTATGCGTTTCATGTCACGACCCAAAAATCAATCGTCGTGACGGCGCCTATTGTAGAACTGGGCAAGTCACTACTCAATATAACAACACGCTAAAAACTTTGAAAATAAAAACGGAAACAATTAACATTACGAAAGCCTTTTTGAAATAGAAATAATCCGAAATACGATGCAATCTATCCCAAAACCAGGGTGTCATAGAGTACATGAGCATCTACACCGGAATACAGTCTACTACAATATCTAGAAAATAAAACTGAAATACAAATAGAGATAAAGAAGGAGAGTCAAGGCCTGCGAACGCCATGCAGCTACCTCAATAGTCTCCAAATCCCGACTCCTCGATCAGCAGCCGTCGTGACTCGAAGCACCTGGATCTGCAGACGAGGTGCAGAACGTAACGTGAGTACAACCAACTCAGTAAGTAACAAGTCCAACTTTTGGACTGAAAGGTAGTGACGAACTCAACCGGTACAGTTATAATAGAAATAACAGTGCAGAAATATAGGCATGCTTTCAAATTAAATAGATAGTTCAAAATAGTAAAACAGATCAAATCTGAGCAATGCGAAGGATATAACTCTTGTACTTCTACATGCCAATGCACATACCGTATGTGATGCACCATGCTGACAGTCTCATGTGCTCATGCTCTCAAATACTCAACCACTCGATAATGTATATGGCCCATACGGCCCAGGGAAGATCCATCCCAGAATATATACATCACTGACCATCAGTCACCCAGTACCGAGGAAGGCCGATTAGGCCTGTGGAGAAGATCCATCTCCATGTATCAAATGCTTCGGATAAGATCCATGTACAGGGAAGATCCATCCCTCAATAATATCAACCATGCTCACTAGGGGTGTGTACAGAATCCGGAGGGGCTCCTTCAGCCAAATCGCTATCATAAATCAACATAACTGCTACGGCGTGCAACCCGATCCCATAATTGTCACTCATAATCATGCTCTCGACCTCACTCACTCATCAATCTCTCCAGTCTCACTCACAGGCTCACAATGTCATGAAATTAGCCCGAAAATAATGATATGATGTATCAATAAAAAACAACAGAGACTGGGATTTGATATGAGATGCATAGATATAACTGAGTACAAAATGTTAATGAAATCAGTAAGATGACAACAAGAAACGACCACTATGGGTTCTAGCAGTGCTGGCATAAAGCCTAAACATGATATCTAGCACGATCTACAGCTCATTTACCTTATCACATGATGAAAACACGAATATCAACCAAATAGAACCACTACACAGTTCCATGGAATCAACCAGCTCACAAATCCATGGTGCATGCCCGCACGCCCGTCACTTGGCATGTGTGTCACCTCAATTCCAATTACATAATACATAATTCGGGGTTTCGAACCCTCAGAACCAAGTTTGAAAGTGTTACTTACCTCAATCCGGGAAAAACTCAAACTCCAAAATGCCTTTGCCTCTCAAATCAGTCTCCAAACATCCCGAATCTAAACATAAATAGTACAATTCAATTAAAATAGGCTAATGGGATCAATTCCACTAGAAAATACTAAATTATAGCCAAAAATCCGAAATAGGCTCAAACCCGAACCCTGGGCCCATGTTTCAAAATCTGAAAAAAAGTCACAAAACCCGAGATCTCATTCCCTCGTGATTCTAACCATATCAAATTTACTCAAATCCGATAACAAAATCACATTGAAAATCTAAAAAATCTAACTCAAAGACTCTTCCTCTTTTTCCGCATTTTTCACCTCAAATCACAAATTAGATGATGGAATTAAAGGCATAGTCATGGAATTAGCTAAAACCAAGTAAGAATCACTTACCCTAATCAACACCTTGAAAATCCTTTCAAGAATCGCCCAAATCCGTGGTATTTAGCTCAAAATATGAAAAATGGGTTCAAACCTCGTTTTTGAAATGTAACATTGTAGCCCAGATATCTCTTTATCGCGAACGTGGCCTTTCCCGCGCGTTCGCGTAGCACAAATGATTTTGCCGCCAAAAGCCTTATTTGCGAACGTGTCCAACCAACCACGAACGCGATGCATCACTGACCCCTCTCTTCGTGAACGCGACTACCCTTCCGCGTTCGCATAGGCCAAAAGGTTAGGGTTCCTAGCTGCCTCACTCCTCTTCGTGAACGCATTACCCTTCTCGCGTTCGCGATGCCTCCACTGACCACACATTCGCGAATGCAGGATCCCCTTCGCGAACGCGAAGAACAAACTTCCATCAGTCTCCAAGAACACTTCGCGAATGCAAGACCTCCCTCGCAAACACATAAGAGAAAACCAGATGAGCCAAAAGTAGCAACTTCAGCTATTTCACCAACTTAAACCAAGTCGTTAACCACCCGAAATCAACTCGAGGCCCCTGGGATCGTAACTAAACATACCAACAAGCCCTAAATTATGATACAAACTTAGTCGAATCCACAAATCACCTCAAACAACATCAAAAACACAAATTGCACACAAATTCAAGCCTAATGAACTTTGAAATTTGTAAATTCTACAAACGACGCTAAAACCTATCAAATCACGTCTGATTGACCTAAAATTTTGCACACAAGTCATAAATGACACCATGAACCTACTGCAACTTCCAGAAATCCAATCCGACCCCGATATAAAAACATTCACTCCCGATCAAACTTTCCAAAATTTCAACTTTTTCCATTTCAAGCATAATTCTACTATGGACCTCCAAATCATATTTTGGGTGCTCTCCGAAGTCCAAAATCACCTAATAGAGCTAACAGAACCATAAAAATTTAAATCCAAGGTCGTTTACACATAAGTCAACATCATTTTGACTTTTTCAACTTAAGCTTTCAATTAAGAGACTAAGTGCCTCAATCCACTCTGAAATCACTCCGGACCCGAACCAACTAAACCGGTAGGTCATATAACATATTTAGAAAACAAAAGGAGAAGAAAATGGGGGAGCGAGGTTTCAACTCTCGAAATGACTAGCAGGGTCGTTACATCCTCCCCCTCTTAAACAAATGTTCGTCCTCGAACGAGTATAGAGGTATACCTGAAGTGATGAAAAGATAAGGATAACGGCTGCGCATATCATGATTGATCTCCCAAGTCGCCTCCTCGACCGGGTGACCCTTCAACTGAACCTTCACGGAAGCAATGTGCTTTGATCTCAGCTTTCGAACCTGCCTGTCCAAAATAGCCACCGGCTCCTCAACATAAGATAAATCCTTGTCCAACCTAACTGTGCTGAAATCCAACACGTGGGACGGATCATCGTGATACTTCCAGAGCATAGAAACATGGAATACTGGATGAAGTCCTTATAGACTGGGAGTCACGGCAAGCTCATAAGCAACCTCCTCAACACGTCGCAACACCTCAAATGGGCCGATAAACCTTGGGCTCAACTTTCCTTTCTTCCCGAACCTCATAACCCCCTTCATGGGTGACACCTGGAGCAGGACCCGCTCTCCAACCATAAATGCAACATCGCAAACCTCTTATATGCATAACTCTTTTTTATGGACTGGGTAGTGGGAAGTCGATCCTGAATCACCTTAACCTTCTCCAGATCATCCTGAACTAAGTCTGTACCCAATAACCTAGTCTCGCCCGGCTCGAACCAACCCACTGGAGATCGACACCGCCTACCATACAGAGCCTTATACGGCGCCACCTGGATGCTCGACTGATAACTGTTGTTGTAGGCAAACTCCGCAAGTGGCAAGAGAAGATCCCACGACCCCNCCCCCCCCCCCCCAAACTTCATCACACATGAACTGAGCATATTCTCTAGTATCTTAATAGTGCGCTCGGACTGTCCGTTCGTTTGAGGGTGAAATGGTGTGCTCAACTCCACTCGAGTACGCAACTCATGTTGTACGCCCCTCCAGAATCATGATGTAAACTGTGTACCCCGGTCAGAGATGATATATACAGGTACTCTATGAAGCCTGAAGATCTCGCGGATATACACTCGAGCCAGATGCTTGGAATAATAGGTAGCCATCACAGGAATGAAATGAGGTGACTTGGTCAGCCTATCCACAATAACCCAAACTGCATCAAACTTTCACTAAGTCCGTGGAAGCCCAGCAACAAAATCCATGGTGATCCGCTCCCATTTCCACTCTGAAATGTCTAACTTCTGAAGCAACCCACCCGGCCGCTGATGCTCATACTTCACCTGCTGTAAATTTAGACACCGAGCTACATACTCCACTATGTCCTTCTTCATTCTCCTCTACCAGTAATGCTGTCTCAAGTCCTGATACATCTTCGCGGCACACGGATGAATAGAATACCGCAATCTATGAGCCTCCTGAAGAATCAACTCATTCAAACCATATACATTGGGCACACATAGTCTGCCCTGCATTCTCAACGCACCATCATCCCCAATAGTGACCTCCTTAGCATCACCGTGCTGGACCGTGTCTTTAAGGACAAGCATATGGGGGTCATCATAAAGAGAAGACCCAGAGACCACATAAGCCAATACTCGACTCAGCTCAGAAATATCCAATCTAACAAAATGGCTGGCTAGGGACTAAACATCCAACGCAATAGCCTCTCTGCTGCTGGTAGTTATGCTAAGCTCCCAAAACTCTCCACCCCGCGACCCAAAGCATTGGCTACCACATCGTCCTTCCCAGGATGGTAAAAATAGTGATATCATAGTCCTTAAGCTGCTCCAACCACCTCCGCTGATGCAAGTTAAGATCCTTCTATTTGAACAGATGCTGCAAACTCCGGTGATTGATGTAAATCTCACAATGGACATCGTACAAATAGTGCCGCCAAATCTTCAAGGCATGAACAATAACTTCTAACTCAAGGTCGTGGACATGGTAGTTCTTTTCATGAGGCTTCAATTGGCGCGAAGCATAAGCAATCACTCTACCCTCTTAAATTAGGACACACCCAATACCAATACGAGAAGCATCACAATATGTTGTGTAAGAACCAAAAGTTGATGGTAGAACTAGAACATGAGCCATAGTCAAATTAGTCTTAAGCTTCTGAAAGCTCTCCTCGCACTCATTTGACCACCTAAAAAGAGCACCCTTTTAGGTCAATTTGGTCAAGGGAGATGCAATAGATGAGAAACCTTCCACGAAACGACGGTAATAATCAGCCAAAGTAAGAAAGCTCTGAATCTCTGTGGCTGAGGACAATCTGAGCCAACTCTGAACCGCCTCTATCTTCTTTAGATCCACCTGAATACCCTCACTGGACACCACGTTCCCCAAGAACGCCACCGAACTGAGTGAAATATTACACTTGGAGAACTTTACATAAAACATCTCCTCCCTCAATCGTTGCAACACAATCCTCATATGTTGGGCATGCTCCTCTTGAGTACGAGAGTACACTAGGATATCATCAATGAATACAATAATAAACGAGCCAAAAGACATCACAAGGAACTCATAATGGCCATATCGGGTCTTGCAGGTTGTCTTAAGAATATCCGAGTCCCGAATCTTCAACCGGTGATACCCTGACCTCAAATCAGTCTTGGAGAACACCCTCGCTCCCTGAATCTGGTAAAATAGATCATCAATACGCGGAAAATGATACTTGTTCTTGATTGTGACCTTGTTCAACTCCCTGTAATCAATGCACATTATCATAGTGTCATCCTTCTTCTTCAAAAATAGAACTGGTGCACCCCAAGGTGACATGCTAGGCCAAATAAATCCCTTATCAAGGAGTTCCTGAACCTTCTCCTTCAATTCCTTCAACTCAGCTGGTGCCATACGATATGGTGGAATAGAAATGGGCTGCCCAGCACCAAATCAGTACCAAAGTCAATATCCCTGTCAGGCGGCATGCCCGAAAGGTCTGCAGGAAAGACATCTGAGATGGCGCCTATTGTGGAACTAGGCAAGCCACCACTCAACATAAAAACATGGTAAAACTTTGAAAATAAAGACGGAAGCAATTAACATTGACAAAAGCCTTTTTGAAACAGATATAATCTGAAATACGATGCAATCTATCCCAAGACCAGGGTGTCACAGAGTACATGAATATATACACCAAAATACAGTCTATTATAATATATAGGGAATAAAACTGAAGTAAAAATAGGGATAACAAAGGAGAGTCAACTGCGAACGCCATGCAGCTACACCGATAGTCTCCAAATCCTGAATCCTCTATCAGTAACCGCCGTGACTTGAAGCACCTGGATCTGCACACAAGGTGCAGGGTTTAACGTGAGTACAACCAACTCAGCACATAAAAAGTCGAACCTTTGGACTAAAAGGTAGTGACAAACTCAATTGGTACCATTATAATAGAAATAACAGTGCAGAAATGTAGGCATGCTTTCAAATTAAATAGATATTTCAAAGATTAAAATAGATCAAAGATGAACATAGTGAATGATATAACTCTTCTACTTCTACATGCCAATGCACATACTATATGTGATGCACCATGTTGATAGTCTCATGTGCTCACGCTTTCAAATACTCAACCACTCGGTACCGTATATTGCCTATACGGTCCAGGGAAGATACCTCCCAGAATATATACATCACTGACCACCAGTCACCCAGTACCGAGGAAGGTTAATCCAGCCCGTGGAGAAGATCCATCTCCAGGTATCAAATGCTTCGGACAAGATCCATGTCCAGGGAAAATCCACCCCTCAATAATATCAATCTCTCACTGGGGGTGTGTACATACTTCGGAGGGGCTCCTTCAGCCCAATCGTTATCATAAATCAATATAACTGTTGTGGCGTGCAGCCCGATCCCATAACTGTCACTCATAATCATGCTCTCCGTCTCACTCAGTCATCAATCTCTCCATCCTCACTCACGGGCTCACAATCTCATGAAATTAGCCTGAAAATAATGATATGATATATCAATAAATAACAACAACGACAGGGATATGATATGAGATGCATAGATATGACTGAGTATGAAAAGCTAATGAAATCAGTAAGATGACAGCATGAAATGACCACTATGGGTCCCAACAGTACCGGCATAAAGCCTAAACATGATATCTAGCATGACCGACAACTTATTTATCTTATCACATAATGAAAACATGGATATCAACCAAATAGAACCACTACACAGTGCCATAAAATCAACCAGGTCACAATTCCCTCGGTGCACGCCTATAGGCCCGCACGCCCGTCACTTGGTATGTGCGTCACCTCAATTCCAGTTACATAATACATAATTCAGGGTTTCGAACTCTCACAGCTAAGTTTGAAAGTGTTACTTACCTCAATCGGGGCAAAACTCTACTCCAAAATGCCTTTGCCTCTCAAATCTGTCTCCAAACATCCCGAATCTAGCCATAAGCAGTACAATACAATTAATATAGGCTAAAGGGATCAATTCCACAAGAAAAATACTAAATTATAGCCAAAAATCTGAAATCGGCTTAAACCTGGCCTCCAGGCCCATGTCTCGAAATCTGACAAAAGTCACAAATCCCGAAATCCCATTCACTCACGAGTCTAACCATATCAAATTTACTCAAATTCGATAACAAAATCCCATTCAAAACCTCAAAAATCTAAATCGAAGACTCTTCCTCTTTTTCCCCAATTTTCCACTCCAATCACAAATTAGATGATGAAATTAAAGGCATAAAAATGGAATTTAGCTAAAACCAAGTAAGAATCACTTACCCCAATCAACTCCTCGAAAATCCCTTCAAGAATCGCCCAAATCCGTGGTCTTTAGCTCAAAATATGAAAAATGAGTTCAAATCCTCGCTTTTGAAATGTAACATTGTAGCCCAGATATCTCTTCATCGCGAACGTGGCCTTTCCCGCGCGTTCGCGTAGCACAAAATAATTCAGCCGCTAAAAAGCCTTCTTCGCAAACACGTCTAACCAACCGCGAACGCGATGTATGGCTGACCCCTCTTTTCGCGAACGTGACTACCCTTCCGCGATCGCATAGGCCAAAAGGCTGGGGTCCCCAGCTGCCTCTCCTCTTCGTGAATGCGTTACCCTTCTCTCGTTCGTGATGCCTCCACTGACCACACCTTCACGAATGCGGGCTCCTCTTCGCGAACGTGAATAACAAACTTCCATCAGCCTCCAAGAACACTTTGCGTACGTGAGACCTCCCTCACAAATGTATAAGAGAAAACCCAATGAGCCAAAAACCAGCAACTTCAGCTAATTCACCTACTCAAACCAAGTCCGTTAACCACCCAAAATCAACCTGAGGCCTCCGGGACCTCAACCAAACATACCAACAAGCCCTAAATCACGATATGAACTTATTTGAATACTCACATCACCTCAAACAACATCAAAAACACAAACACACAGATTCAAGCCTAATGAACTTTGAAATTTTTAAATTCTACAAACGATGTTGAAACCTATCAAATCACGTCTGATTGACCTCAAATTTTTCACACAAGTCATAAATGACACCATGAACCTATGTTGTTCGTGAAGAAGAAAGATGGATCGATGAGGATGTGCATATATTACCGATAGTTGAACAAAGTCACCATCAAGAACAAGTATCCATTGCTGAGGATTGATGACTTATTTGATCAACTTCAGGGTACCAATGTGTTTTCGAAGACTGATTTGAGGTCTGGCTACCATCAGTTGAAGATTAGGGCATTCGATGTCCCTAAGACAACTTTTCAGAATCGATATGGGCATTATGAGTTTGTAGTGATGTAATTTGGGCTGGCGAATGCCCTAGAGGCATTTATGGATTTGATGAAACGGGTGTTCAAGAACTATTTGGATTCCTTTTTTATTGTGTTTATTGATGATATCTTCATCTATTCCCGAGAGGAGCACGAGCAGTATCTTTGGATTGTACTTCAGACTTTGAGAGATAGACAGTTATATGCCAAGTTTTTAAAGTACGAGTTTTGGTTGGACTCAATCGCTCTCTTGGGGCATATTGTATCGGTAGAGGGCATTTAGATGGATCCTAAGAAGATTGAGCCAGTTCAGAACTGACCTAGACCCACTTCAGCCACGGATATCCAGAGTTTCTTGGGTTTGGCGGGTTATTATCGTCGGTTTGTGGAGGGGTTCTCATCTATAGCAGCCCTATGGAACAGGTTGACCCAAAAGGGTGCCCCGTTTAGATGGTCAGACGAGTGTGAGGCGAGCTTTAATAAGCTCAAGACTGCTTTGACTACAACGCCAATGTTGGTGTTACCCACAGGTTCAGTATCTTATACGATATATTCCGATGCATATGCGTCGCGACAGTTGAAGGTTCATGAGAAAAATTACCCTATCCATGACTTGGAGCTGGCAGCCATTGTTCATGCACTGAAGATTTGGAGGAACTATCTTACGGCATGTCGTGTGAGGTTTTCACAGATCACCGGAGTCTTCAGTATTTGTTATAACAAAAGGATCTCAATTTGAGGCAGAAGAGGTGGTTGGAGCTATTGAAAGACTATGATATAACCATCTTGTATCATCCCGGGAAAGCCAATGTGGTGGCCGACGCCTTAAGTAGAAAGGTAGCGAGTATAGGAAACTTTGCGTACATTCCAGTCGGTGAGAGACCGCTTGCATCAGATGTTCAAGCTTTGGCCAATCAGTTTGTGAGGTTATATGTTTCAGAGCCAGTCGTGTTCTATCTTGTACAGTCGCTTAGTCTTCCTTGTTTGAGCGTATTAGGGAGGTAGTATGATGACCCTCATTTGCTTGTCCTTATGGACATAGTTCGGCACGATGATTCCAAGCAGGTTACTGTTGGATATGATGGATTTTTGAGGATGGAAGCTCGTATTTGTGTGCCCAATGTAGATGGACTTCATGAGTTGATTCTTGAGGAGGCCCACAGTTCCCGTTAATCTATTCATCCGGGTGACACCAAGATGTATCAGAACTTGCAGCAACATTATTGGTGGAGGAGGATGAAGAAGGATATAGTGGCGTATGTAGCTCGATGTCTAAATTGTCAGGAAGTAAAGCGTAAGCATCAGAGACCTGGTGGTTTGCTTCAAAAGTTAGAGATTCCTGAGTGGAAGTGAGAGCGTATCACTATGGATTTTGTTGTTGGACTCTCACGGACTCAGAGGATGTTTGACGTGGTATAGGTTATTTTGGACACACTGACCAAGTCCATGCATTTCATTCGTGTGGAATCTACATCTGTGAGATCATCCGTCTTCACGGTGTGCCCGTGTCTATCATTTCTGATCGAGGTACACAATTCACCTCGCATTTTTGGAGAGCATTGCAGCGTGAGTTGGGCACGTAGGGTTGAGTTGAGAACAACATTTCATCCTCAAACGGACGGATAGTCTGAGTGCACTATTCAGATATTGAAGGATATGCTATGAGCTTGTGTTATACACTTTGGAGGTTCGTGGGATCAGTTCTTGCCACTTGTAGAGTTTTCCTAACACAACAGCCACCAGCCAAGCATTCAGATGGCTCCCTATGAGGCATTATACGGGAGGCAGTACCTGTGATGACCCAAAAAGTCATCTTGTGTTAATTTAGCAAAAGCTATGTTCCGAGTCCCCGAAAGCCTCCGTTAATCTCACCTCGATATGCGTGCACAGCCCGAGCGCGTAGTCGGGAAGTCTTTATGTGGAAATGTGTTGAATAGTTGAATTTATGATAATTAATGAAATAAAGTTGACTTTGATCAACATTTCGAGGTCTCGGAGGGTCCATAGAAAAATATGGGATCTGAGCGTATTCCCGGAATCGAATTTCGAGGTCTCAAGTCCGAGAAATGAATTTTTAAAGAAAATTATTTTCTGAAAATAAGAAAGACTTTTGAAAATGAACCTTGATGTGAAAACTGTGTTACCGAGCCCGTATTATGGTTCCGGAGCCCGGAACAGGTTCAATATGTGTTATGTCAGTTATCTGTGAAATTTGGTAAGAAATGGACTTGGTTTGACATGTTTCGGATCAAAATTGGAGAATTTAGAAGTTTATAAAGTTTGAGAAAATTCTATGGATTTTTGAGTTTAATTCATTGTTTTTTATGTTATTTTAGTGTTTTAATTACTCGAATAAGTTCGTAGGATGATTTTGAGGTTGTGTGTATATTTAGCTTTGACCCCCGAGGGCTCGGGTGAGTTTCGGGTAGGTGTCGGGGTGCTAAACTTAGGAAAAATCTGGTGTAAATAGGTTGTTGTTGGTGTCTGAGGCTTTTGTTCTATGTGATCGTGTAGGATTAGCTGGGATCGCATAACTTTAAGTGAGGGGGGAGGTCAGTTTCCTCTATGCGATCGCATAGAGCTGTCCGCGATCGCATAGAGTATAGGAGAGCTGGGGAGGGGGCTGGGTATTTTCCTTCTACGATCGCACTTTCCCGTCCGCGATCGCATAGCTAAGCCTAGGGACCCCACACGATCGCAACACCTTTTCCGCGATCGCAGTGCACGTAACTCAAGCCCTACACGATCGCAACTCCCTTTCCGCGATCGCGTACAGTAAATTCGCCCAGTGATTTTAAAGCCTTAAAAACATAATGCTATTTCGGGATTTTTCATATTTTCACCCTCTCCTTCTTCTCCAAGCCCCATAGCCAAGTTCCAAGCTACTCTTCCTCCATAACTTCATAGGTAAGTGTTCTTAACTTCGTTTTCTTTCATTTTCATCAACTATTATTAGAATCTAGGCCTAAAATCATGGATTCAAAGGTATAAATAGGCGGTTTTGGGTAGAGTTAGGGCTTTTGGAAAATTTGGGAATTCAACCTTATTTTGGGGTCGGATTTCAAAATAAATTGTATATTTGGGTTCATGGGGGAATGGGTGATCGGGTTTCGGTCCGAACCTCGAGTTTGGACCAAGCGGGCCCGGGGTCGAATATTGGTATTTTTGGAAGAATGATGGGAAATGCATATTTAGGCTTTGAGATTGAATTATTGAGTCATTGTTGATATTGTTGAGTCTATTATGTCTAGATACTATCGTTTCGGAGTTGGATTCGAGAGGGAAAGCAGTGCTAGAGGCTTGATTTGGATTCTTGGAATCGAGGTAAGTGTTTGGCCTAACCCTAGCTTGAGGGAATAGGTGTTGAGTCACATGTGCTACGTGTTATTATCATGTGCAGTGTATAGGTGAGGTGATGAGTACCTATACCTTGTTGTCAAGCATGCCCGTGAGTCATTTCTTATGGCATATGTGTTTTTCTTCGATATCCACTGTATTATGAAGTGGCTTCTATTGTGGATATTATTCAATTGTTGGAAACACTGGGTTGTGAACACTGTTGATTAGTTGTTCTCTTGAGGATTATTTTGGTTATGTTGTACGCTCAGTGAGATTGGTTATAGCTGGGTCCCTTTCCCCGGGACAATGATATTTCTGTTATTGTTCCCTTGCCGGGACAGTGATATTTTTGTTATTGTTCCCTTGCCGGTATGTTGTAAATTATGGTTTGTATTGTGGTTCTTCCTTGACAAATTGTTGTTCTGGTTATTGTTGGGTGAGGAAGAGTGTAAAGCATGAAAGGTGATGTCGTGCCATGATTTATATTTAAAAGCACGAAGGTTAATGCCATGCCGATATTGTGATTTTAAAAGAACGAAGGGTGATGTCGTGCCATGATCTGAGAGATAATGCATGAAGGATAATGACGTTCCATGATATTGTGAGGTAAAATCACGAAGGGTGATGTCGTGCCATTGTTTTGGTGAGAATGAGAGTAAAGCACGAAGGGTGATGTCGTGCACTTGTTTTGGTGAGAATGAGAGTAAAGCACGAAAGGGTGATGCGGTGCACTTGTTTTGGAGTGAATGAGAGTAAAGCACGAAGGGTGATGTTGTGCACTTGTTTGTTCTCTGTTGTTATTCGAATACTAGACGGTTGCCATGTTTTGTCACTCAATAAGTGTTTTTCCCCTTTGTACCCTGGCATGTTCTTCCCGTATTTGCACTTAACTGTTTACTTCCTGCCGTTATTTCTATTATATATTATTGAATTGCACATGTATTTATTATTTGTCGTGTCCTAGCCTCGTCACTACTTTTCCGAGGTTAGGCTCGGCACTTACTCAGTACATGGGGTCGATCGTACTAATTCTACACCTGCACATCTTTATGTTGTGCAGATTACAGTACCGGACTCGGTGGACAGTGATCGAGGGAGGCGACACTGAGGTAGTCCTTCATGCGTCTGCAGGCCTTGGCATCACCTCCTCTCTCATTCCTTTTTATTTCTGTCTTCTCTTGTACTTTCGAGACAGTTGTATTGTTTTGTTCAGACTTTGTTTTTAGAAAAAAAAAATCTTAGACTATTCGTGAGTTTGTGACACCAGTCTTGGGGGTATGTTTAGGGAAATATTTGTATGAATTATTATTTAAGATGTTGAATTTCTTACCTTCCGCTTTCTCATATCTATATGTTCTTATATGTCACTTTTAAAAATGCTAAACAGCAAAGGAATAAATCGGAATAACTAGTAACGTTGGCTTGTCTAGCGAGTTCAATGTTAGACGCCATCACAGCCTAAAGGTGGGATTTCGGGTCGTGACAAGTTGGCATCAGAGCGCTAGGTTGCTTAGGTCTCACAATTCACGGACAAACTTGTATAGTCTGAGGGATCGGTACAGAGACGTCTGTACTTATCCCCCAGAGGCTGAAAGGTTAGGAATAACTTCACATTTCTTCTTCTCTGTCGTGCGGTTTGAATTCTAAATGCTAACTGATTTTTTATTCTATTCTCTTAGAGATGGCGAGAACGCGTGCTTCCTCATCTACTGACAGCAGCCTGATCTTCCTGTTGCAACTCCTGCGAGGGGACGATGCCGTGCTAGAGGCCGAGGCAGAACTAGGGCTCAGCCCAGAGCAGCAGCACCAGTGGAGGACCCACATGCAGACTTTGCCGGTGAGGTTCCTGCTCAGGCAGTTCCAGTTGGACCATCTCAGGTCCCGGAGGGGTTCATTGCCACCCCGGTTCTTCAAGATGCTCTGGTCCATTTAGTGGGCCTTATGGAGAGCGTGGCTCAGGTTGGTTTTCTTCCTACTACACCAACCGTCTCTCAGGATGGGGGAGGGACCCAGACTCCTGCTACCCGCACACCAGAGCAGCTAGCTCTTCAGTTCCAGACTCTAGCACCTCAGGGAGCTAGAGAAACTCAGCCGGGTTTTGTGGTGCAGGAAGTTGAGGGGGCAGTCATGTCTGCCGATGCTTTGTGGAGGTTGAATCGGTTCACCAAGCTATTTTCTATTACATTTACTGGTGCATCATCAGAGATCCCCAGGATTTCTTGGATAGTTGCTATGAGGTTCTTCGGAAAATGAGCATTGTGGAGTCCAATGGAGTTGATTTTGCTGCATTCCGTCTTTCTGGTACAGCCAAGACTTGGTGGAGGGACTATTGCTTGACCAAGCCAGCTGGGTCTGCACCATTGACTTGGGCTCAGTTCTCCGAGTTATTCTTGGAGATGTTTCTACCAGTTACTCAGAGGGAGGGTCTTCGGAGGCAGTTTGAGTGCCTCTAGCAGGGATCTATGACTGTTACACAGTATGAGACCAGGTTCATTAATTTGGCCCGACATGCTATCATGATACTCCCTACTGATCGTGAGAGGGTGAGGAGGTTTATTGAGGGTCTAGCTCGACCTATTAGATTCCAAATGGCCAGAGAGAGAGGTACTGATATTTCATTCCAGGAGGCGGCCAATGTGGCTAGGCGTATCGAGATGGTCTTATCACAGGGCAGTGGTCAGGGGTCTGACAAGAGACCTCGCTATTTCAGCCATTTCAGTGGTGCTTCATTTGGAGGCAGAGATTTCTTTGGCAGAGGTCATCCTTCTAGGCCATTCCAGTCGGCGCTTCAGGTATCCCACAGTGCACCATCAACTCCTATCAGTGCACCGCCGCTTCAAAGCTTCCAGGTTGGTTATTCTGGTCGACATGGATAGTTTCAGGGCCAGCAGCCTCAACAGTTGAGGGCTTGTTACTCTTGTGGTGACCCAGGGCACATTTCTAGGTATTTCCCTCGAGCTTCTTGTAGTTCTCAGCATCCGGGTTCTCGTGTTATGATTCCCGTACCAGATGCACCCCCACCCCCTCAGCCAGCTAGGGGTGGAGGTCGAGGTGCCATAGGTGGAGGCCAGACTCATAGAGGTAGAGGACAGGCCACGAGAGGTAGAGGTCAGCCCGCAGTAGCTTGACCCAGAGATGTTCAGATCGGAGGGGCTCCGCCCCGGTGCTATGCCATTCCTGTCAGGCCTGAGGCCGAGGCCTCTGATGCAGTTATTACAGGTATGGTTTCAGTTTGCAGCAAAGATGCTTCGGTTTTATTTGATCCGGGATCTACTTTCTCCTATGTGTCTTCATATTTTTCCCTTTATTTGAGTATGTCCCGTGATTCCTTGAGTACCGCTGTGCATGTGTCTACACCGGTGGGTGATTCTATAGTGGTAGATCGAGTCTACCGTGCTTGCTTAGTACTCATTGGTGGTCTGGAGAATCAGGTTGATCTTTTGCTTCTTTATATGGTTGACTTCGATGTTATATTAGGGATGGATTGGTTATCCCCCTATTATGCTATTCTGGACTGTCATGCCAAGACAGTGACCTTGCCTTTGACATTGGTGCCTCTTTTGGAGTGGAGGGGGACTCCTAGTCATTCTTCTGGTAGAGTCATTTCTTATATAAAGGCTCGACGCATGGTCGAGAAGGGTTGTTTGGCCTATCTGGCCTATGTTCGCGATTCTAGCGTCGAGGTTCCTTCCCTGGAGTCTGTGCCCATGTTTCATAAGTTTCCAGAGGTATTCCCTGTTGACCTGTCGGGTATGCCACCCGACAGGGATATTGATTTTTTTATTGAGTTAGCTCAAGGCACCTAGCCTATTTCTACTCTACCTTATCGTATGGCCCCAGAGTTGAAGGATTTGAAAGATCAGTTGCAAGATTTGTTGGATAAAGACTTCATTAGGCCTAGTGTTTCTCCTTAGGGTGCTCCAGTATTGTTTGTCAAGAAGAAAGATGGCTCGATGAGTATGTGTATTGACTACCGACAGTTAAATAAGGTTACTATTAAGAACAACTATCCCTTGCCGAGGATTGATGATTTATTCGACCAGTTTTAGGGTGCTTCAGTGTTTTCCAAGATTGACTTGAGATCTGGCTATCATCAGCTGAGGATTATTGCGTCTGATGTCCCTAAGACAGCCTTTCCCACTCGTTATAGGCATTATGAGTTCTTGGTGATGTCATTTGGGCTGACAAATGCCCCCGCTGCTTTCATGGAGTTGATGCACCGGCTGTTCAGGCCTTATTTGGACTCTTTTGTGATTGTTTTCATTGATGATATTTTGATTTACTCTCGCAGCTGAGAGGAGCATGAACAACACCTTAGAGTCGTCCTCCATACTTTGATGGATAGTCAATTGTATGCAAAATTTTCCAAGTGTGAGTTCTGGTTGAGTTCAGTTGCATTTCTAGGCCATGTGGTATCGTTAGAGGGTGTTCAGGTGGATCCCAAGAAGATTTCAGCAGTCAGAGATTGGCCTAGACCCACCTCACCTACAGAGATCCGGAGTTTCTTGGGCTTAGCAGGTTATTATCGCCGGTTTGTTGAGGGTTTTTCATCCATTGCAGCCCCGATGACCAGGTTGACTCAGAAGAGTGCTCAGTTCAGGTAGTCTGATGAGTGTTAGGCGAGCTTTCAGAAGCTCAAGACAGCCTTGACCACGACACCAGTGTTAGTTTTGCCCGCAGGTTCAGGATCGTATACCGTGTATTGTGATGCTTCACGGGTTGGTCTTGGTGTAGTGTTGATGCAGGATGGCAAGGTTATAGCCTATGCCTCTCGTCAGTTGAAGTTTCATGAGAAGATCTACCCAGTTCATGACTTGGAGTTTGCAGCTATTGTACATGCATTGAAGATTTGGAGGCATTATTTGTATGGTGTGCCATGTGAGGTGTTCACGGATCATAAGAGCTTACAGTATTTGTTTAAACAGAAGGAGATGAACATGAGACAGAGGAGATGGTTAGAGTTGCTAAAGGATTATGATATTACCATTATTTATCATCCCGGGAAGGCCAATGTGGTGGCCGATTCTTTGAGCCGGAAGTCAGCCAGTATTGGTAGTCTTGCCTATTTATCAGTCGGAGAGCGACCTCTTGCTTTGGATGTCCAGGCTTTAGCCAACCGATTTGTGAGATTGGAGGTTTCTGAGAATGGCAGTATTTTGGCCCATACCGTAGCCCGTTCTTCTTTGTATGACCGTATTCGGGCCAGGCAATATTATGATCGCCATTTATGTGTTCTTAGAGATAGAGTCAGGCACGCAGATGCCAAGCAGGTTATGGTTGATGTTGAGGGATTTTTGAGGATGCATGGTCGGATTTGTGTACCTGATGTGTATGGTATTCGTGAGTTGATACTTCAGGAGGCCCATAGTTCCCAGTATTCTATTCATCTGGGCGCCGCAAAGATGTACCAGGACTTGTGGCAGCATTATTGGTGGCGGAGGATGAAGAAGGATATTGTAGCTTATTTAGCTCGGTGTTTGGACTGTCAGCATGTTAAGTACGAGCACCAGAGACCCGGTGGATTGATGCAGCAGATTCAGCTTCCCAAGTGGAAGTGGGAGTGCATCACCATGGACTTTGTAGTTGGACTCCCACAGACTCAGAGGATGTTTGATGCAGTATGGGTAGTTGTGGATAGGCTGAGCAAGTTATCGCACTTCATTCCAGTATCATTTTCGTATTTAGCAGAGAAGTTGGCAAGGATCTATATGAGAGATATTGTTAGACTGCAAGGTGTACCCATATCCATTATATCAGACTGAGGCACTCAGTTTACCTCCCATTTCTGGAGAGTATATAAGCGAGAGTTGGGCACACAGATTGATTTGAGCACAACATTTCATCCTCAGACTGACGGGCAGTCCGATCGTACCATTCAGATTTGGAGGATATGTTGCGAGCTTGTGTCATTGACTTTGGTGGTTCATGGGACCAGTTCTTGCCTTTAGCTGAGTTTGTCTACAACAACAGCTATCAGTCGAGCATTCAGATGGCTCTGTATGAGGCATTGTATGGTAGACGGTGTCGGTCTCCAATCAGATGGTTTGAGTCGAGAGAGGCTAGATTGTTGGGTTCTGAGTTAATCCAGGATGCCTTGGACAAGGTGAATATCATTCAGGATAGACTTTGTACAGCTCGGTCTAGGCAGAAGAGTTATATGGATTGCTGAGTTCGAGATTTGGCATTTATGATAGGCGACCGGGTATTTCTTCGGGTGTCGCCCATGAAGGGCGTGATGAGATTTGGAAAAAAGGGCAAGTTGAGCCCTAGGTACATTGTCCATTTGAGATTCTGGACAAGGTAGGAGAGGTGGCCTACAGACTTGCCCTGCCACCTAGTTTGTAAGTCGTGCATCCGGTATTTCACGTGTCTATGCTTTGAAGGTATATTGCGGACCCATATCATGTACTTGACTTTAGTGGTGTCCAGTTGGACAAGGATTTGTCTTATGAGGAGGAGTCGTTAGCCATATTAGACCGGCAGGTGCGACAGTTGAGATCGAAGAGTTATCCTTCGGTTCGTGTTCAGTGGAGAGGTCAGCCTGTTGAGGCAGCTACTTGGGAGTCTGAGCCCAATATGCGGAGCCGTTATCCCCACCTTTTCCCCGATTCAGGTACTTTTCTATGTCCATTCGAGGACGAACGGTTGTTTTAGAGGTGGAGATTGTGATGACCAAAAAGGTCATCTATTATTAATTTAGCAAAAACTGTGTTTTGAGGCCCCGAAAGCCTCTGTTAATCTCACCTCGATGTGCGTGCACAACTCGAGCACGTAGCCGAGAAGTCTTTATGTGAAAATTTGTTGAACAATTGAATTTATGATAATTAATGGAATAAAGTTGACTTTGGTCAACATTTTTGGTAAACGGACTCGGACCCGGACCCGTGATTTGACGGTCCCGGAGGGTCCGTAGGAAAATATGGGATCTGAGCGTATGCCCGAAATCGAATTTCGAGGTCCCAAGTCCGAGAAATAAATTTTTAAAGAAAATTGTTTCCGGAAAAATAAGAAAGACTTTTGAAAATGAACCTTGATGTGAAATCTGCGTTACCGAGCCCGTATTATGGTTCCAGAGCTCGGAATAGGTTCAATATGTGTTATGTCAGTTATCTGTGAAATTTGGTAAGAAACAGACTTGGTTAGACGTGCTTCGGATCAAAATTGGAGAATTTAGAAGTTTATGAAGTTTGAGAAAATTCTATGGATTTTTTAGTTTAATTCATTGTTTTTTATGTTATTTTAGTGGTTTAATTACTCGAATAAGTTCATAGGATGATTTTGAGGTCGTGTGTATATTTGGTTTTGAGCCCCGAGGGCTCGGGTGAGTTTCGGGTAGGTGTCGGGGTGCTAAACTTAGGAAGTCTGGTGTAAATAGGTTGTTGCTTGTGTCTGAGGCTTTTTTTCTATGCGATCGTGTAGGGTTAGTTGCGATCGCATAACTTTGAGTGAGGGGGGAGGTCAGTATCCTCTATGCGATCGCATAGAGCTGTCCGCGATCGCACAGAGTATAGGAGAGCTGGGGAGGGGGCTAGGTATTTTCCTTCTGCGATCGCACCTTCCCATCCGCGATCGCATAGCTAAGCCTAGGGACCCCACACGATCGCAACACCTTTTCCGCGATCGCAGTGCACGTTAATCAGGCCCAACGCAATCGCAACTCACTTTCCGCGATCGCGTAGAGTAAACTCACCCAGTGATTTTAAAGCCTTAAAAACATAATGCTATTTCGGGATTTTTCATATTTTCACCCTCTCCTTCTTCCCCAAGCCCCATAGCCGAGTTCCAAGCTACTCTTCCTCAATAACTTCATAGGTAAGTGTTCTTAACTTCGTTTTCTTTTATTTTCATCAACTTTTATTAGAATCTAGGCCTAAAATCATGGATTCAAAGGTATAAATAGGGGGTTTTGGGTAGAGTTAGGGCTTTTGGAAAATTTGGGAATTCAACCTCATTTTGGGGTCGGATTTCAAAACAAATTGTATATTCGGGTTCATGGGGAAATGGGTGATCGGGTTTTTGTCCGAACCTCGAGTTTGGACCAAGCGGGCCCGGGGTCGAATTTTGGTATTTTTGGAAGAATGATGGGAAATGCATATTTAGGCTTTGAGATTGAATTATTGAGTCATTGTTGATATTGTTGAGTCTATTATGTCTAGATACTATCTTTTCGGAGTTGGATTCGAGAGGGAAAGCAGTGCTAGAGGCTTGATTTGGATTCTTGGAATCGAGGTAAGTGTTTGTCTTAACCCTAGCTTGAGGGAATAGGTGTTGAGTCACATGTGCTACGTGTTATTATCATGTTCAGTGTATAGGTGAGGTGACGAGTACCTATACCTTGCTGTCAAGCATGCCCGTGAGTCATCTCTTATGGTATATGTGTTTTTCTTCGATATCCACTATATTATGAAGTAGCTTCTATTTTGGAGATTATTCAATTGTTGGAAACACTGGGTTGTGAACACTGTTGATTAGTTGTTCGCTTGAGGATTATTTTGGTTATGTTGTACGTTCAGTGAGATTGGTTATAGTTGGGTCCCTTGCCGGGACGGTGATATTTATGTTATTGTTCCCTTACCGGGACGGCGATATTTCTGTTATTGTTCCCTTGCCGGGACGGTGATATTTCTGTTATTGTTCCCTTATTAGGACGGTGATATTTCTGTTATTGTTCCCTTGCCGGGATGTTGTAAATTATGGTTTGTATTGTGGTTCTTCCTTGCTAAATTGTTGTTCTGGTTATTGTTGGGTGAGGAAGAGTGTAAAGCACGAAGGGTGATGTCGTGCCATGATTTATATTTAAAATCACGAAGGTTAATGTCGTGCCGATATTGTGATTTTAAAAGCACGAAGGGTGATGCCGTGCCATGATATGAGGGATAATGCACGAAGGATAATGTCGTGCCATGGTATTGTGAGGTAAAAGCACGAAGGGTGATGCCGTGCACTTGTTTTGGTGAGAATGAGAGTAAAGCACGAAGGGTGATGTCGTGCACTTGTTTTGGCGAGAATGAGAGTAAAGCACGAAGGGTGATGTCGTGCACTTGTTTGTTCTCTATTGTTATTCGGATACTAGACGGTTGCCATGTTCTGTTACTCAATAAGTGTTTTTCCCCTTTGTACCCTGGCATGTTCTTCCCGTATTTGTACTTAACTATTTAATTCCTGCCGTTATTTCTATTATATATTGTTGAATTGGACGTGTGTTTATTATTTGGCGTGTCCTAGCCTCGTCACTACTTCGTAGAGGTTAGGCTCGACAATTACTCAGTACATGGGGTCGGTTGCACTAATGCTACACCCGCACTTCTTTATGTTGTGCAGATTACGGTACTGGACCCGATGGACTGTGATCAAGGGAGTGTCCTTCAATCCACAGGCGACACTGAGGTAGTCCTGCAGGCGTCCGCAAGCCTTGGCATCACCTCCTCCCTCATTCCTTTTTATTTATGTCTTCTCTTATACTTCCGAGACAGTTGTATTCTTTTGTTCAGATTTTGTTTTTAGCAAAAAAAAAAAAGTCTTAGACTGTTCGTGAGTTTGTGACACCAGTCTTGGGGGTATGTTTAGGGAAATTTTTGTACGAATTATTATTTAAGATATTGAATTTCTTACCTTCCGCTTTCTCATATCTATATGTTCTTATATGTCACTTTTAAAAATGCTAAACAACAAAGGAATAAATCGGAATAACTAGTAACGTTGGCTTGTCTAGCGAGTTCAATGTTAGACGCCATCACGGCCTGAAGGTGGGATTTCGGGTCGTGACAGTACCGATCGCTAGTTGGATGGTTCGAACCGGGGGAGGATCGGTTTTTGGGTACAAATTTGGTACAGGATGCCTTGAATAAGGTTAAGATTATTCAGGATCGACTTCGCACACCTCAGTCCAGGTAGAAGAGTTATGCCGACCATCGAGTTCGTGATAACATGGTCGGAGAGAGAGTATTGCTTCGGATTTCACCCATGAAGGGTGTGATGAGGTTCGGAAAGAATGGAAAGTTGAGCCCTAGGTAAATCGGACCCTTTAAGATTCTGGAGAGAGTGGGTGAGGTGGCTTATAGGCTCGTATTTTCACCTAGTTTATCAGAAGTCCATCCAGTGTTCCATGTGTCCATGCTCCGGAAGTACCACGGTGATCTGTCCCATGTGTTAGATTTCAGCTCAGTCCAATTGAACAAAGATTTGACTTACGAGGAGGAGTCGGTGGCTATTCTAGCCTGGCAGGTTCGACAGTTGAGGTCTAAGAGTTATCCTTCAGTTCAAGTGCAGTGGAGAAGTCAGTCGGTCGAGGCAGCTACTTGGGAGTCCGAGTCAGATATGCGGAGTATATATCCACACCTTTTCACCAGCCTAGGTACTTTTCTATGTCAGTTCGAGGACGAACGGTTGTTTTAGAGGTGGAGAATGTGATGACCCGATAGGTCATCTAGAGTTTTAGACCTTAATTCTATGTTTCGAAGCCTCCGTTAGCTCTTTTAATCCTTCCTCCATTTGTGTGTGCAGTCCACGTATTTTTCCAGAAGGCTTTTATGTTAAAAATTGATAAAGTAAGAAATTTTTCCTTTTAAAATCTATTTGAGTTGACTTCGGTCAACATTTTGTACGGACTCAGATCCGTGTTTTGACATCCCGATGGGTCAGTATCGTGATTTGGGACTTAGGTGTATGTCTGGAATCGAATTCGGAGGTCCCTAGCTCGAGTTATCACTTTTTGTCCAAAATTAAAAGTTTAAAGGTTTAATGATTTTAAAAATTTGACCAGTGTTTGACTTTATTGATATTGGGTCTGTATTTTGGTTCCGAAATGCGGTATAGGTCCATTACTATATTTCTGACTTTTCTGTCAAATTTGGTGAGAAACAAAATTGGTTTGACGTGATTCGGACGTTTCCGGTTGTTAAAATAGAAATTTTAATGTTTTCTTGAAAATTTCATTTGGTTTGGTGTTTGATTCGTGATTATAGGTGTTATTTTGGTGTTTTGATCGCGCGAGCAAGTCTGTATGATATTTTTGGACTCGTGTGCATGTTTGGTTTGGAGACCCGAGGGCTCAGGTGAGTTTCATATAGCTTACAGACCTTTTGAACTTAGAAAGTTTGCTGGTTTTTCACTTCTGCTGGTTTCTGATGCGTTGTGCTAGGCGATCGCGAAGGGGATCTGGGTTGGGGGAGGATTTTTATTCTATGCGAACACGGAACCATGGTCGTGAACGTGGAGCACTGTGGGGCTTGGTCCATGCAAACACGGCCAGTCACATGCGAATGCGTAGTTTAGTGAGGTGGGGCTGGAATTTGAGGTGACTCTATGCGAAAGCGATTCTAGCCTCGCGAACATGGAAGTTAGGTGCGCTAAACCTTCACGAACGCGTGGAGTATCCCGCGATCGCGTAAGTGAGTGAGGCTTTGCTCTTCACGAACGCGTCAGGTTTCACGCGAACGCGATGAACACCTGACGCCGGTGATTAAAATAGTCCCAAAAACAAGATTTTGTTAATTCTTTCAAATTTTTAAAGCTATAAAACCTTAGAGGAAATTCTCCCAAGAACTTTTCTTCCCCAATTTATTGGTAAGTGATTCTAGCCTACTTTCTTTCAATTACCTATTACATTTCATAAGATTTCAATCTGAAATCTAGGATTTTCATGGTGGAAATTGGGGGTTTGGGCAGAATTAGGAATTCTTGTAGAATTGGAATTTAGACCTCAAATTGAGATCGAATTTCGAAATAAATTACATAACCGGGCTCGGGGGTGAATGGGTAATCAGGTTTTGGTCAGAATTTCGGGTTTGGACCAAGCAGGCCCGAGGTCTTTTTTGAATTTTTGGGAAAAAGTGTGGGAATTCTAAATTGATGCATTTTAATTGATTACTTAGAAATATTTGATTTATTGAGTCAATTGTGGTTAGATACGAGTGGTTTTGAGGCGAATTCTAGGGGAAATGCCTCGGTAGAGCTCTGAGTTGACTGTAGAGTGAGGTACATGTTGAGTTAACCTTGATTTGAGGGAATTAGGAACCCTCAGACTATGTGTTATGTGAATTTCATATGTGGAAGCATATATGCAAGGTGACGAGTGCTTATACGCCTCCAAATTACTTATTTCCCTGATTTTTCCGCTATTTACTTTATTATCTCCTTCCCTGCTTTAACTGTTATGTTCCCTCGATACCTTCCATGCTTTAAATGTTACTTGTTAATCATTGTTTCTCCTGTAAAAATGTTAGACCTCTTCATACATTCATGACTTGTTGCTATTTACCTTAATTGATGTACTTGCACCTTCTAATCGTCATTTACTAGACTTGTCTTGTTGTGTAGTATTTCATATGTGAATTTCCAAGTTGGTACAAGGTTTCCTTTCTGTTTTAGCTTTATATTCATCAGTTTTTGAGGTTCATGCGCCGTTACAGTTGAAATAAGGGTGGAATGACACGGAGGAATAAGGGTGAATTTGTATTGATATGGTAGAATCGGGTTGCATGCCGCAACATGTGAAATAAAGGTAGATTGATATGGTGAAAAAAGGGTGAATTGTGATACTGATTTTGTTAAATGGTGGGATCAGGTTGCGCGCCGCAACCTATATTTATTTATGAATGTTGATGTTGTTATGGTAGAATAAGAGAGGATTGTGTTGACGGTAGGATCGGGTTAGGCGCCGCAACAACCTATGTGTTTCTATTTCCTTGAGATGTGTTGATTTTTCTGGTATTTTCATGTAAAACTCTAAGGATTGGTGATTCTGATCGATGCTGGTTTATTTCTTGAGGCTTTAACTGTTATCTTCTGTTAGCTGTCTTATTTTGTTCCGTATTTCCCTTTTCTGTCATTATTATATACTGCGTACAGGTTGTAGTGTGAGTGACCTGCCTTAGCCTCGTCACTACTTCATCGAGGTTAGAATTGGCACTTACAGAGTACATGGGGTCGGTTGCACTCATACTACACTCTGCACTTATATAGATTTTGGAGTCGGTCCCAGCCGCGGATATTAGCGTGCTCGTATTGAACAGCTTTGTGGAGACTTGAGGTACATCTTCTTAGTGTCCGTAGCTCCTAGAGTCCCCTCTCCTTTTATTTAGTTGTGTACTTTCCTTCAGACAACTTTATGTTTTATTCGGACCCTTATTTGTACTATTCTAGTAGCTCGTGCACTTGTGACATCGGGTCCAGGATTGTATCATATATTTTAGCTGTTTTTAGCTTCCGCGCATTACTTTGAATTATTACAGTTATTTTAGTCCTTTCTCATTATTTAAATTAAACTGTTGAAAAACGAATAAATTATTTTAGCGTTGGCTTGCCTAGCAAGTGAAATATTAGGCGTCATCACGGTTCTGATGGTGGAAATTCTGGGTCGTAACAACCTTTTGTTAGAACGAATTTAATTTCGGTTTCTGGGCAAAATAGGACAAGGATATTTGTTCTATTTTTCGAATAACTCTT
This sequence comes from Nicotiana paniculata, assembly GCA_005239505.1. NCBI lineage: Eukaryota > Viridiplantae > Streptophyta > Magnoliopsida > Solanales > Solanaceae > Nicotiana > Nicotiana paniculata. Next base: position 16,891 of record ML351120.1, on the reverse strand, counting down.
GAGTTATTGAGCTTGATAAATATTTTATCTCTTGTGTTACATGAATTCATGACCTTGTTATTGTATATTAATGTTTCTCCTGAATAGAACAATATTAGTTTATCTCATAAGAGAATATGTTCGTTAAAATTGAGTAAAACTTATCTGTGCACTTTTGTCTAAGTCATATTAATCTGGATAGGATTTCAAGTTGGTCAAGGATGGACCTTAATGTTCATTGAAAGTAGAGGCACTACTAACTTGTGGATCTTCTTTGGAAGAAAATTTCACTAAAGGATGTTTCCCTTCAAAAGTAAATAAAGCTAGTGATAAGCTAGAATGAATCCCTTCTGATTTGTATGGTTAAATGAACATAATCGTAAGAGATAGTTTTGAGTATTTTGTGACGTTCATAAATGATTACTCAAAATATTAATATATATATTTAATGCACCATAAGTCTTAATGATGTAAGTAACACAAGGTTTTTAAGACTTGAAACGGAGAAGCACCAAAGAAATATATTAAGTTACTGCAATTTGATTGTAGTGGCGAGCACCTCTCTAAAAAGTTATTTTGTTACTTATCAGAATAAGAGATTACAGCTCAATTGTCTACAGTGTAAACTCCATAATAGAGCGGTATGGTAGAAAGAAGAAATAAGTCTCTTTTGGACATGGATAGATTAATGGAGTGTTATTCAGATTTGCCTTATTCGTTTTTGGAATATTTCCTAGAAACTAATAATTACATTCTAAATTTAATTCCTTCTAAGTTAGTACCTATGACATATATAGAACTATGGACTGAATGTAAGCTCAGCATGTGACATGTTCTGATATAGGATTGTCCAGCACATATGCTAAAAGGAAAAGCGGATATGTAAGTTGGAACTAAGAATGGATAGGTGCATGTTTATTGAATATTCAAGAAAACGAATAGAGATTTATTTTATTGTCCTAAAGAAAATAAGGTAATTGTTAAAACAAATACATTTTTTTAGATAAGGATTGTTCAATAAACCATGTTCCTATAAGTAAACTATTTTTATAGAAACTAGGCAAAGAAATAACTAGATGTTCAAGAACATCAAAACCCACAGGTCGGAATTGACATTCCATTGCATTTAAGCAATGTGAGAATGTTAATATACAAAATATGCATTTGTCGAGTGGGAGTGATGTTTGAACAGTGAACATATAGTAAGAAGTAGCTAATATTTCAATATAATGAAGGTAATATTAGTAGTACTTCGTCGTAGAGGGAGAATACTAAGAAAAATTATTGTTCGGTGTACACTCTTGGGATAGATCGGTAACATGATTCGTGAAGAGTTTAATACCAAACTAGATAGTCACGACAAAGCACTACTGGACAAATATTGCATCAGAAATAATTTGGCAAGATTCTTTAAAAACACCTTACTTGGTGAAGACTTTTAATAGTCACGTAAAAGAATGCTTGAGAAAATTGTAGATCATGGTTATGAGTCTAAGTGGGAGATTGTTGGGGCATATATTATTAACCATGCGTTTAAATTTAGTATATTCTAATAATTGTCATGGTTAAAAGTCTAAGTGGGAGATTGTTGGGATATATACTATTAACCATGTGTTTGGTTTAGATATAATATTTATTACGAAATAATTGTTCACTCAGTTTTAATAAAGTTTTAAATAGAACATATGTTAGTTGTGTCCTTTGCTTATATAGTAGATGATTTAGTGTATAGAGTTTAGCTTATACACGGAAGATTAAATCATCTATTCTTATAAGTATAAAGTTTGAGTTCACAATCTAAGATATAATTAGACAAACCATCATGGATGATTATAGCACAAGATTAAATGTAATTTATCTTGATTATGAGAATTGTTTAATTCCAACTTCTTGTGCTAGTAATTTTTGTATGTATTTAATGGACCAAGTAGAGATAAGTATTTTATACTGACTTAATAAAATAAACTCTCTAGCCATTAAATTTACTTATAGTCTTAATCTTGATATAATTATTATTAGCTGTGTTTATTATTATTATTTTGATTTATTAAAAGGCGAGATCCTTTCGTGAGTCAATATGCCTGGTAAATTAGATAATAATAATGTACATTGGCGAAGTAATAGTTAGTTGATGGAATCCATGTATCAGTTTAGAGATTGATGATACACCTTTATGAAAGCTTATAAGTTTTCATGTGTAACCTCGGCCAGTGGATTTGTATCCGGCACATGAAATAAGTTACGCGAAAATCTAAAGGAAATAATCAATAAATTAATTTGTCAATAATTTAATTTAATTGATTAGTATATGAATCTTAACATGGGGATTTAAACAAGATTTAATGGATGGATTTCAAAATTGAATAATGAGTGCAATTACGAATTTTTAGTGGAATAATTCGTAACTAATTACGGTGGATTTTAATTTCGAAAACTAAAAATTAATTCCATAATTGGAAGCCTTGTTAATTAAATCATGTGGTCCCTGTCACACCTCCATTTTCCCGACGAGGGAGGGATAAGAAAGTTTTTCCAATTTAAGTGACATAAATCGAATTTGGAATTATTTATTTAAATTCAGAGTCGCCACCCGAATTTTATACGGTGTTCCGGGACACCAGATATTTATTGAAATCCCAAACCGAGGAAATTTTTGACTCTGTTTAAAAATGTCTCCGAACCAGAAATCCGGGTAAGGAATTCTATTAACCCGGGAGAAGGTGTTAGGTATTTCCGAGTTTCGTGATTCTGACATGGTCGTTTGACTATTAATATTTGACCTAAATTATCTGATTGTTTACGTGTTTTAGCCTATTGTGTGCTTAGCCTTTTAACTCTTGACCGCTTTTGACATTTATGGATTTATCTTGAAAACAAGTCACAAGGACGTGTACTTGTCTGCTTTTAGACAAGTTATAATTACGCCACATGAAATGCACCCACAATCGCAACACGTGAATTTAATATAGTTTTAAGTTGAAGTCGGGGACATGAGCCGTCACACCCGAGTGTAGACTACGTAGTCAAGACTATGGTCGTGACGGTTTTAGAATGCCTTTTTTTATGCAATGTTCGATTATTCTCTATGTTTTCTATTTAAAGGAGTGTTTTAGCTTTAAGATCAATTAGGACGTTTATGGATTTATCTTAGACAAGTCACGATGGCGTGCACTTGTTGTTTTTGAACACACGGCAAACACGTCACATGAAATGCACCCGTGATTACTATGTGCATTTTTATTTATTGTTTGGAGTTGAGGGTGGGGGGCACGAGTTGCCACTCCTGAGTGTAGGTTATGGTAATTTGAGATAATATTCTATTCTTTACCAAATTTTGAACTAAAATACCTAAAGGGTTGCCTAAGGATGAATTATCATTAGCCTAAAAGACAACATATTTTGGGCTACGGCCACATTTAGCCCATTTAATCACTTTAGACCATCCTAGTTTGGCTATTTATGAGAGAAGACTACCAGTTAGGAAATTCAATTCTTAATCAAATCTTAAAGGTCTTCACTTTCTAGTTTGATAAATGATAGAAAATGTGTTAATCAAGATGCACCTCATTTGTGTAGATATACATACACCTATAAGAATTATAGACATATAAATACATTATCTACTGGTCTCGCTTCAAATTTGTAAGCTAAAATTACTTTACTTTTCTGGAACTTTGTAATTTCTAACGAAGAACATAGCACAAGCAATTTTACCAGTTCTAAATTAACAGTTCTTGTCAATTTTAGATAGCCTAATCACATGCTTCAAGGTTCAAAAGTGTTCATACATCGAGATTAGAAAATTTAACAGGATACGAGATGAACTAAAAATAATCTACTAAATCCACTTATATTGAAACAACTGAATTTTGAAATAACCGCTTCTGAAAATCCAATAAATGTTTACGAAAGGTTTCATGTGGACTGATTTGAATACCAGCTCCTTTTTTTTTTATTAAACTCCTATTTTATCCTTGAACTACTTTTTAGAGCAAAACAGGTTTAAAGTTCCAGAAAAATCGCCTCAAACTTTAGTTTGAACACTATAAAATAAAAGGCTGAAAAATGAATATACAGTCCAGTCCCTTAAATTACAAGATTCCAAAATGCATAAATGAACAAATTACAGTTTTCTTAAGCGAAAAATACAGCTTCTGTGAAATACATTTTTTATGAATATCAAGGAAAAACTAAAAAAAATGGAAATCCTAAATAGCTTCTCAACATCTGGATTCTTCGTACTGTACATTTGCAGCTTTTCGTTTGCAATCCCTAACTATCTCAATAATAGATATGTTATGCATCTTTTAGAGTAAATCTGACCATTACCGAGGTCAAATTGATGTCAAGCTATAATAAAAATTCTCTTGTGCATTGGATGGAATGAATCTGACTATAGAAAGGGTCAGATTCAAATCCAATGATGCTACTTTGCTAGACTTTTATAGTCATGCTTATTTTGGCTAGTATTTGGTCAAATACTTTGGCCACTATTGGCACTTTGAGGAGTAAATCCGATCATTGTGCAGGTTCAGATTCTTTTCCCTAAGGCCCTTCCTAATTACACACTTATATCCTTTGAAGGATAATTTTCAGCAAGCTAAACTACTGTTTATGCACTACCATGAGGTGAATTTGACTATTAAGAAGTCAAATTCATCTACTCTAGTGCTAATTATCTCAGTAAAACTGAGGCAGACACAAAAATAACACCATACAAAACTTAACAAGTTCTGAAACCAACATAATTAAACAAAAGCTAAACCAGAATAGTTCAGATAGTTCATAGACAATATTCCTTCAGATTCATTTATCAGCACAATAACAGTCTTATTTCAGATTTATAGACCAAGAACAAGGGGAAGAAGATTCAGCTTGACATAATCTCGAAACATAGCAAGAATCAAACATTTCAGCATCAAACTAACAACAAATTCTGAGTATAACAATTTCATTTAAAGTTCATTGTTACATAACTCTTTTGAAGAGAAAATAACAAGGATCCTGACCAAATAAAGGTCAGGCAGACAGTAAAACAGCTAAGAGGAGACAGATTCAGCAGCAACGAAAGCAGAACAAACCAGAAACCCAGCAACAACCAATAGGATGGAACATCCCAGAACTTGAATATTTAGACTAGAAATTTTGAAACCAGACTACCAACCAAGAAACAAAGCTGAGAACCCCACAAGAACCTTGGTAATTCTTCATTGAAACCAAATCTTTTCACTAATATATTTCTGACTTTTGTTTATGAATGTAACTATTCTGATCCCTTTTTTTTGTATTTTTCAGTAGCTAAGAGAGTGTGAACTAGACGATAGAGTATTTAACATATGGAAAGAAAAGAGTGTTCTCGTGTGAGTGTCTAGGTGATTTTTCAGTGTCTCCAAAAATCCTCCCTTGTCTAAAAGGGAAGGGCCTATTTATAAGAGGCTTGGGAATGGGATCTCCCTTGGCATATTCCCATTTCAAGAGCTGACATAGTACATAAGGCAGCTGTCACCCTTATCCTTTGGGACAGCTGCCCCTATTCTAGAAACTTCCAGCCTATGAAATGACCTAAACACCCCTTAAAATCTGATTTTTAACCTACACTACCTAATATACCCCTTGAAGTCCTGAAATTACCATTAGGTAACCAGGGTTAAACTTGCTTGGGTTATTGTTAACCCTAGTAAATTAATCCTAGTTAGCTTACTTTAGTTAATTAAGACTAATAGGTATTATCAACTTAATCCTAGTTTAATTGACTTAATTAAGATTAATCAACTTAATTCCTTAAACTTAGGTTAGTTTATTTGCTTCAATTAAGTAGACCTAGTTAATTATCTTAATTAGTACTGAGGACTTAACTGAATATTTAAGATGTTAATAACCTAGGTTGATCCTATTAAACAAGTATCCTTTAAAAAGTTGTCATTAATTAAGTTAAACTTGAGGTTAGGATTAAACCAGTTTCCTAATGAATCAGGAAATTAATCAACTAATCACAGATGATCATGCTTAAAAACAGTAAATTCAAACGGCTACCTACTCACTAACATGAACAAGGACAAATCAAGAAACATTCACAGATGATCTAAGCAAACTAAGCAGGGAATCACAGAAACAGTTCATACTGTAATATAACCCTAATTTAATTAAGCAAATTGTTCAAATTTTTAAGTAATCACACATACAGGGACAGAATAAACACTTACGAAAATAAAGCAAACATATAATTTCTTGTTTTAATAAGGTACAGTAAAGAGAAAAGAAAATTTTGGACAATATCACATGGGATTCATATTACTAATCTTTGAACAACTAAAGACATGCTGTTAACTTATTATATTTTGATTTTCTTGGTTAATTACAGGAGATAACACACAATCAAACAAGGGATACAAACAGTAACTAAGCAAGTAACAAAACAAGCTATTTAAACAGAAATCAATGGCAACAGAATATAGACCTAAAAACAGCAAGAAACATGTTTTGGCAATAAACATACAGGGACAGAAAGACAAAGAAAAAAAAAACTAAACTAAACAGGAGGGAAAACAGTGATTTTCTTGTCTTATTAATGCATAAAACAGCAAGGAGGAGAGGAAATACCCGTTAAAGGCATTTGGCCGGAATTATTGAAGGTCGCCAGACCTTGGTCGGATTCCAGCGGGGTTTGAAAATAGCTCAAACCCACATGAATCAATAGTTCTCATCAAGAGCTATTGACTCATGTAGGTATGAGTCATTAAATGTTCTCGAATCGGCCGGATGTGGAGTTTTAGGGTTTCAGATTTTTAGATCTGAAATTTGAGGAATTTGAGCGGGTTTTTGATGAAATCAATGGTAAGGGGTGATTGAAGATGAAGAGAAGATCATCTAGGCAAAATTTGGGCTCGATTGGGTGAAGTTCCGCCGTCGGAGGCGATTTTCGGTCACCGGAGGACGGTGGTTCTGGGCGGGTCTTTAGAGAGAAGAGAGAGACGGACAGGGGGCGGGGTGTCTCTGAGGGGGTGTAATACTTTGAATTGGGGGATATGGGGTAGTTTGGAACAAATATATACTTAAAGGGGTCCTTAGTTCAGGACCGTTGGATCAATATGATCCCACAACTAGGGGGCTCGAGGGATGGACTGGGTAGGTGTTTGGCTGATTGGGCTTGGGTCACTGGGTAGTGTAAAGAAAGAATTGGGCCTGGGTCCTTCTTGGCCCAGGTCCGATTCTACGCTTAATTCAAATCTAATTAATCTAATTAAATATCTAATCTAATTAAATTTAAAAGATGTAATAATCAATTTCGTCCTTATTCTGTCTAATGGTCGACCAATTAATTCGATACCCCTAATTAAATATGTAGTTTTGTTAGATAAACATGATTAATTTTTAGCAATTAGTTATCAAAACTACATCACATCAAATAATCATCATTCATTTGTTATTTAAGTAAATTAATTACAAATAATGAATTTATAATTCCTTGATAGCAATGACGCGCCTAATTATGCAATTTTAAATAATTTCAGAAGACGAATCATGAATATGCAATGCAAATAATTCACAATTAATCAGTAAAATTCAACGAAATTTGTAAAACTAATTTATTTGTATTGAATTTTTGTAGGAGTGTATGGTGGGTGAAAAAGCATGTGCTCACAGTCCCTGTTGTGCCTAAATAAAAGGAAATAAAGGAATCATTTTTCTAATGGAAAGAAAAACCTAACAGGTTTTTGGAAAAGGGTTTTAACCCTTAAAACTTGTGTTATAAATAGTAAGGTTTTTCACCTAGAGTTGAGAGAGATGGTGGCCGAATTTCAGCCCATCTTTTCTAGAAATTTCGCCCACATGAAATATCGATTTTCGGATATTATTTGGGTAACACAGTAGAAGACCGTGGAACGTTCGAGGATCACGATTGTGCGGATGGTGGAGATTCATTGAGAAGTTATGGAACTGAAAGTAACTCGTGATGTCTAAGAGGTAACTCGTGAAACCCCGTATATGCTAGTTATCTTGATTACACATAATTTTGATATTAATATTACTTCCGCTGCTTATAATAATCTATGAATAATCCAAACTCCAAAATGTAGCAGCTGAGACGAATTTTAACACTACATAGTATTGGTCCTATTAAACGACTTCGACTATAAGTTTTTTTATTTTTTTAAATTTAGTAATTTTCATCAATTTTTACATGTCAATGGATAATAAACACATCAAATGATCCGTAAATAAATAAAACAACTAATGCAACCACCAATATAAAAAGCGACAACGATAATGAGCTTTGATGCACTGAACAATTTAATGTCATTTCATTGTATCATTAGCAAAATTCCTTTGAATTTACAACATGAATCTACCTAATCCAATTTCTAAAAACAAATACTAATAAAGAAAGCTAGTGTTCGATTCTTTTGGTTTGGTCAGTCAATACAATTAGGAGTGGCATTTAATTTTATATATTTTCAGTAGGGCATGATGTGAGTAGTCTTGGTATCATAACTCGCCAAACACGACTTTGAATAATTCTTACTATTATTATTATTCACCACTCGCAATGCTTTGACCAATTCCCCACACATCTGCCGTGCGCCGGTGGAGCAATCACTCTGCATCACCAGCAACACCTTGGTCAGCCCGTTGACCTTCCCTACAACCTCACGCGCCGCCGTATCACGCGCCAAGCAGCATACGCTCCACAGCACCGTCACGCCGTGCTCCGTCGCAGTCCTCGAGCTCTTCATGATTCTCGTAACTATTGCCGCCAAGCACTCCTCGCCCTTCCCTATCGCCGCCCTGCCTTCCGTACATGTCGCCACCGTTTCCAACAGCTTCAGCGACTTCTCCACCACCGCTCTAGCGGAGTCCGAACCGCTAAGGATTTGCCCGACGGTTTGCACGATTCCGAGCCGGACTAGCTCTTTTCTCGCCGGTCTGGTGGTTGAGATCGCGATTAGAGCTGATAAACCGGCCTCGACCGCGAACCGGTTGGTCTCCTTGCGGGTGAACACGTGCACTTCGTAGAGTAAATCTTGTTCCTCGACGATTTTTCGTTGCGAATCGGCGTCTAATGCGATGAATTCCAGAATCCGAGCAGTTTGAATGCGCGAACTCAGCTTTCCTTTTCGGAGAATCAGTAGAAACTTTGAGAGAAAATCTCGATCGCTCCGCAAAACCTCCTTATTCAACTGCTCTTTAACTCCATTCTCTAATACAACCAAATCCAAAACCGCAATAACAGATTCACAAATCTCAACCACATCACAATCCACCAAAACGCCAACAACATTCGCAATCGCACCGCACGAATTCACAAAAAATCTTCGATTTTCATCGGAATACTTCACGAACTCCGCAATCTTCACCAACGAACTCAACCGATTCTCGCCGCTGAGATTTTTCACAATTTCGAGAACTTCTGGCTTTGAGACGGAGGGAGAGGAAGACGGCGTGGTGGCGGCGGAGGATGAGTTAGCCGGCTGATGCTGAAGCCAGACGTTGATGAGTCGCCGGAGAGTGAGGTTAGGTGTGAAATCGGTGGAGGGTAGGATTTGCATGGTGGCGGGACAGGTATTATGGCCTTGGGAAAGCCAAGTTTGAATGGAGCTACGATCGTATGTGACGCCGGTGCAGAGGCTTACAGGAGACTTCATTACGTCCATTGATATCGGACATCGGAAAAGGCTCGGAACGGTAACGTATAATTCTTCTCTCCTATTTCTCATCATTTTTTTGCTATTCTTTCTATTTTGTGCCTTGTGGGAATAATATAGCTAGTTATGTGGACGGTGTTTGTGCTTATAAAAGGGAGAGTCAAAGTGGAAAGTGGTGACGTCGATTTGGTCAACTATATTGGGTTTGTTTAAGTAAACAAGTGGATTTCTTTTCATATGCACCTAAGATAATGCGCTGTTTTTTTTAAGTACATTGCACACTATCTTTTTTATTTTAAAAACTTCTCTTGATTTATTTATTTTCTTGTAAGATTATCAAAATGTGCAGATGTGACATGAATGTTACTCCCTTCCGGTCTAATTTTGATTGAATATGAAGTTTAGGAAAAAAGCTTTTAAAACTGTCCATAAAAACATATCATTTAGGATAAAATGAGAATTTTAAATATAAATATATGTAGTCTTTGTCACTTAAATTTAACCAAATATTTGAAATAGAAAGTGCGATCAATTTTTAAGAATGCTTTTTGAGATCTTATAGTTGTAGGTATGGAGAAGTTTAAGAATAGAGATTATATGAAGTGAAGAAAAAGGTACATATGTTAGGGAGCACTCAATCAAGTGCCACTAATTATTTCCATATTAATCAAAGAATTAGTCCACATCAAGTACAATTATGTATGTTAATTAGTGGGCTTAACAAGGTTTAATAATATAGTGGTAGACATAAGATGATTAGGAAGTATATTTCAATTTTGGGTAAGCGTGTAAAACGGGTCAGGGGACAGCGAAGTCCAAGTTTTCGGGTTTGTTCAAAGTGGAGCCTACACGTTGAAACGAAGGGGCAATGGTTTTCTTGGTTTGATTTCGGTAAGTCAAAGTGTCAAACACTTGAACTGTGGAACTCTGCTTTGAATTTTCATGTTTTTTTTACTTTCCACGTTATACTTTTAATTTAGCTTTAGCGCGTTTGGTAAGCTTAATTGTCGATGTATGCTTTAAAGTTTAGTATAAATTGATACTGTTTACTCTCTCCCGTCTACAATAAGTAACTTTTTGGCTATTTTCAAACTGATTAAGAAATTCATCTTTTAATATTAAGTAGTGATGAAATTGACCATATTAACATTTACTATCTCTTCATATAAACACTCCTAACACATACTCCAACACTATTTACTCCAAGGGCAATATAGGAAAAAAATAATTAATTTATTCTTGAAATCTGAAAAAATAACTTATTTTGGATCACAAAAAAAGAGTTAAAAATCACATATTATGGACCGGAGGAAGTATTATTTTATATAATATCGAATTATATTAACCTAATGACAATAAATAACTCTTCAGGAAAATTGTTCAACGATTTCAGTGTTATGAAAAGTCACAACTAGCGGCATTCTTTACTAACTTAACTAACTACCAGTTACCATAATAATGATTCTAATCTAGCTCCAACCCTTGTTCCGAAATAAATCCGTATTAAACTTAATCAAGAAGGCATATATGATATTAGAGATTACAATTGAAGACTTATAATTTATATGCAATTACTAATCTGACATAAAAAAATTTCTTCATATCTATCCAAAATAAGGTTTCTTGAAACTGAAGGAAGATATATATTAGACCATATACTAAACATATGGGTGTCTTTTCACTTAGTTTCACCTTACGATACTGTAGCATCTACCCTCTCTTCAATTTTGTGTGAATTTCCACCCTAACTATACAAAGATAGAGGAATTAATGTTTTATGTCACATGAACCTCCATCGTGCATTATGAATACACTGCATGCCATTATTACAGATTGCTCGTCTCTCTCTTAAGTCTTAATATTTTTTTTATATATTTCTTCGTATTTAATGCATATACTAGAACACTTTTGGTTCATGGATGGAGTAAATATCTCCTGTATCAAGTGGCGAAGGAGTTAAATAAAGAAACATAATAAAATCAACAAAAAACTTACTCATACGATCACACTTTAGTGTTTGCGTCAAATCAATGCACACGAAAAATATATTTCACAGATACACAATTATTGCTTAACTATGATATGAGTATGAGTTAATCATGGTTAAGAGATATGTATACTCACTTTAGTTTGTAATTGTTAAAGTCAAATTATATTATTTAGAATGTAAACACTGATTGCGGTTAAGTATTTTCTATAAAACCAACTACAAAGGAGGGCACAAGAAAGCATCTATATTGCATTTTATCTTGACCGAGGAGAAAGGAGAATGGTTGTTTGCTCTTGTCTCTTTTTGGTGGTTCATTCAATTATCATCAAAATAAGTTGATTAACATGATTCTTATATCGTCACATATTAAGAATAAATTTGATACATCATATCACGATTCATGATGCAAACTTTATCTTAATATTTGCAACCAAAATATGAAGACATTAATAAATTTTCATATATAGGATCTGATATACTTCTTTAAACGACTATAAAAAAAAAAACAGAGCGAAAATTCAATTTTAAACTAGTATAATCAGGACCAAAATATAAACTCGACCCAAGTTAACTTGTCTTGATTCCCAAAGAGCTAATCGAAATTTGAAAGGTTATCGTCCTCTTCCATTTTGTTTTTTAGAACTTGTTTGTTCTTTCTAACGTTTTATAAATCTTCTAGTCAAAAGGCGATACATGTTTTCTCGTTATCATGTTCGAATCGACTTCTAATAATTTCAAAACTTGGAGAAAATTAATTTATTTGCGTGACAAAGATGACTATAATCTATAGAGAAAAGCTTTCAACGTATGGACGTAACGATACAGACAGTAAAGCTTTTTAAATTCCAAATTGTGAGTTATAGTCTCCAGAAATAGTCAAACAAATACTACAAAGAACTGTTCTTAGATCCCTAGTCCCTAGACTTTTTAATAATTGCAAGTATGGCCCCTCTACTGTTTATATAATATCATTTCCTCCTCTATTTTCTACAAAATGAGTTCTAGAGTTCACTAATTTAGATGAAGAAAGGGCATTTCCTCTTTTTGGTGCCCCAACTGCATGTGTGAGTTAGTCAATAAGGTTATAGAAGTTTCAATCGTCTAATAATTATTTTTTTTTTGTGTGTGGGGGATGGGGTGGGGGTAATAGGGATGACTGTTGTGCAACTTTTGGAGTATTAAGCGAAGTGCCCAAATAGTTTTAGAAATTAGTAATAGTATAATAATGGAGTAGCACAGTTCCTTGTTGAATTTCAAACTAGTATTTTGGGCTAGAAGGTTTCAAACTTGGTGGGGTAAAAACAGAAAAATAGAAAGAACAATGAGTGCGTGTTTAGCGTGGGAGTGTGTGAATATTTGAAAATCCTACAATTGACTGTTACAGGAAATACAAAATATACGTGATATATCTAATTCTTTGTGAGACTATGAGGTTCATAGACTTTGACTAATTAGCAGTCCAATCCAATCTAGTCTTCTTGGATTATTCAGCTCATCACACCTAATCTAGACTCTCCTGAATATCTTGCTCGCCTAAAATAACTTGATTTTATGTTCTGTGCAACGATACTGCGCAAAATTCTTACACTATCAAACTAAGTTGATCTACAATATATGATAATTTCCATATCATGCATATGGTAATCTAGAAATAAGAGTTTAAAATTTATTCACTAACGGTGTAAAATATTTATACAATCGGATCACTAAATAATCAGTCATATATATATATATACATCAACCCTCCAAGAAAACCTTCTTTTTACAATATCATGGTTACATTTAACAAACCAAATCAGAAAACATTTTATGTTATGTTTTAACAAGTCTTTTTTATTGGATTACTGTGGACTGCCAATGTTTCATACGTAAAGATTACATCTGTATGTGGAATTTTACCTAACAATCCTTGATGATTTTGGCTTGCTAAGTTCTTGTATGACCTGCCAATTTTACATTTGCATGAAAATTGCGACTCTCTACTGAGGAATGTTCAGTTTTCTCACCTTGTTATGATTCTATTGGTTCACCAGCTCCTTCTATTCTTTTCTTTTTTGGCCTAGTTTATAATTCAGCTGCTTTGGTAGTAGTATGATTTCTCTTGCCCTATGCAATTTTGCTTTATGCCTTTATCAAGTATCGGTTACGGGCACAATATATATTAGATTAATTACTAAATCACACCCTTTGGTTCTTCCTATTTATGGTTTCTTAAAAGAGTTAAGTTACTAGGTCATCATTCTATTTTTCAGGTTACGTATCAGACTTGATATAAAATTATATGCTATTGCAAGTCAACTTGATTGTACAGTATAAATATTGACAACGTACTCTTCTTGAAGTTGTGTCAGGAGCGGATCCGATGCTTCGACATCAATTCATCCTAATCTAGTATTTTTGACACTTTAGTATAGATTTTTATGTGAAGACTCAAAATAATTTCAACAAATGCATATCAAATTTGAACGTATAATGTTAAAAGTTTAATGAATTTAGTGCTAATGACACCTTAAAGATTGAATGCACCCATCCAAGATACGCCATTGAAAATTGGATGAACATCTCCAAGTCTCACGCACCATCACCTCATTGAAAATTGAAAAATGTTCTAATCTCCTGAATCTCCACATTCCTTTATAGTCAGCTACCCACATCAGATAAGTTTTTTCTCCTTACACCTGAGTTGGAAGTTGAAACACATATGCCTGACACAATCTTTTCTAGAAAAGCAATCCCTGAAATAAGAAAGTTACAAACTTTTAGCATATTTTTTCCCCCTCAAGTAATCAGGAGTAACAGCAGACAAATGAAAAATATGGATAGTCTAATGACATTAATACCAAGCTCTATTCTATCTACCTACCTATCCGATCTATGAAAGATTCTTAAACAATTGCAGTTGCAATTCTTTGTTAATAGCCTATAACCTGTTGCCATAAGCTTATTGTTAGGCCATCTCCGACCTTGAGTCCGGAACCCAATTGTGGCTAAATTGGACAAAAAGAACAAAAATAAGTCAAAAAAAAAAAAAAGTGTACCGAAATATGTATAACGCCACACTATGTGGCGCTATACATTAATGGTAACTGTGTCGTTAATGTATAGCGCCATATAATATACTTTTTTTTCTGACAGATGGTGTATAGCGGGATTATATCCGGAGCTATACACTGAAAGCACTACAAGGCTTCCTGCACCACTGGTTGAAAGTTAGATGTGAAGTGAGTTTTGTCCTTGAGGTACAAGGGTCAAACCTCTACACCAACATTTTTATATTTTCCTATTTCTTTTTCTTTTTTTGTTTCTTTTCATTATTTGGTTTAAGTGTTTAGATATAAATACTTTAATAGAGAAGCCATTTATTATTTCTTTAAAAGATAACCAATATTTTTAATAGTTGTTATTTTGTCTTATACGTAAAACCAATTTTTTTTCTTTTATTTTCAAATTAGAATTATAAGTTTTATTTTCAAATTACAGTTTTAGAATTATAATTTACCTTACCTTTTTATATTATAATTTTACCCCGTATCATAATTTTTCTTTATAATATTGCAAGTTTATTCTTCATATTGATGGTGCGTGATATCATGAAATAATAGCAAACGAGACAATATATCCAAACATTGTATTCATCAAACGATACACTACAATATAATACGATACGATACATTATCGTATCATAATTTTTCTTTATAATATTACAAATTTATTCTTCATATTGATGGTGCGTGATATCATGAAATAACAGCAAACGATACAATATATCCAAATATTGTATTCATCAAACGATACACTACAATATAATACGATACGATACATTATGAAACGATATGTAACAATCATCCAAACAAGCTGTTAAAGTTGGGGTAAATCATGCCCTCGCCATTACAGAACGATATACTTTTAAATACAACGCATTGAGTTTATTTTTATGTTTTTTGGTTTTTCACCCGCTTTCGAGTTTGATTAGTTTAGGTTCGCGTACGAAAATTTCAGTCTAGGGGTTGAAATCTTCCTATGAAAAGTGACTTTATTTTCAAGGCTCAAACCCAAAAATTTTGGCTAAAAATGAAAGGTCACATACCACCCCAACCACAATATTTGATGTGTAAATCTATTTGATGGCTAAAAATGAAAGGCAAAAATTATCCTTGCTCGATATTTGTTCTTTTATAAATACATATCCTTATATATGTGAACTGAGAAAATAACCATAAAAACTTAGCCACAGATGTTTACATTAAGTCGCACGAGTATTCACATTCAATATGCATCCAAGTAAATATTGAAGTAAAAGTACATAAGTCTAGTGGTGTATGCAATTTGACGTAATTATCTTTGGTGTACAAGTCAAAGGGATAACCAATGAATTACGCAGTAGGGCTAACATATGTAAGGCGAAATCAAACCATAAATTTACCTTTCCACTGCGAATGGTCAAGCAAAGGTCTCTAAAAATTTGAAAATCTGGCCTCGTTGGACACTTGAAGCTTACGTGCTGCAGCTCAATATCTCCCTTCACAGTGTCCAGTGTCATACCAGAATCATCACTTGAATCTATTTTGGATTTCCTGTCTAGAATAGCAAATATGGAAGCAGCAGCATCCTTTTGACCTATAGCTGCCTGTTGGACTTTAAACATTGGGCTTAAAAGTCTAAGAGTGTGAATTGGGAAATGGTGGGAAATAAAATGGAGGGAAATGAAAATTTGAATCAAGTGAGCTTTTGTCATGAACTTTGTACCACATTGGTGAAAGACAACTACACTTGTGTGTATAAATATAGGATCACTTCTTAGAGCTCTTAAAAGGAGTTGAAGAGGATGTATCCTCGCGCCGTCGTCGTCGCTCGGCTTTGGCTTTGGATTTGTCAAATT